>PVJS01030462.1:9426-24174 GCA_004027185.1 Glis glis | reverse complement strand
TGTTCTTTTGGATGAAGTAGGCAAGGTCATCTTTTAGGAGCTGGAGGAGGTTAAAGGAGAGTAGCTAAAGTCTGAAATATGTATTGTTGAGAGAAAGAAAGGGAGCTCATCCTGCATAAGGAGAAACACACACTGGCAAGCTGGGTGTGGTGGTGCACACTTGTAATCCCAGTACTTGGGAGGCTGAGACAGGAGGATCGCAGGTTCATGGCCAGTCTCAGCTACTTAGTGAGGCCCTCAGCAATTTAGTGAGATTGTTTCAAAATATATAATAATACATAGGGCTGGGGGTGTATGCCTCTGGGTTCAATTCCCAGTACCGCAATAAAAATAAATAAATAAATAAATAAATAAATAAATAAATGGACAGACAGACAGACAGACAGACACACACACACACACACACACACGCAGTGTTGAGGCCTTGCTATGGGTGCAGTCACTAACTTAAGAGTTAATGACTTTACTTAACATGATCAGTGACACCCAGTTGAGATGGAATGAGATGTTAGATGAAGCAGATTGTGCTTTGCCAGGTGCGCACTTGAGAGTGATGTTGCTGAGAGTGTTGGTAAGAAGCGTGTGGCTTGAAGGTTCATGTGATCTCCTCACAAGTCTGATGGGCTGTGGCTCTCTGCTATCCCTTCCTGTGGGGTGAAGTCAGTCCTCTCTTGTCAGTTCCTCCTCTGGATCAATCTTTCTGGTCTTACAGACCAAGGACCTACTAGAGCAAGACCTGATCCTATGTGTGAGTGGCAACAGTCTCGTTTTTCTAGTGTGTTTATATGGAAGAGAGGGCTAAGCCCTCCAGGGCTGGGGACTCAGCTAGATGGTATTCAGTTCTGAGTACAGAATCCTCATTATTATATCCACAGCCCCTATCTAAGAGATGATGCCTGCTCTTAACAGGTACACAGCCTTTCAAAACCTTTGTACATCATTAACCACTCCTTGAAAATGGTGGCCTAGCATTTCAATGGTGTCCTAGGTTTGAGGACAGCCTCAGCAACTTAGCAAGGCCCTCACCAACTGTTTCAAAATAAAAAATAAAATAGGTTGGGGATGTAGCTCAGAGTAGAACACTCCTGGGTTCAATCCCTAGTACCAAAAAACAAAAAAGACAGAGAGAGAAAGAAAATGGTGGCCTAAGTCCACTACAGAGAGGAAAAACAGAAATATCATTTTTATGGAGAACAGTCTTTTTGGTTAAGAAACTAATATAATATAATATAAAAGTCTATTTAATTGCAGGGTTTTGTAGCCAAGTTAAAAAAGTTCAAGCTGTTCAAAAGGTGATTATGCAGCCACCGTTTTTCCTTGTTTTACCAAAACTACAAAGCAACACATGAATAAAAATACTAACCTGCTAAGATAGCTTTGTGAGCCTGGAATTCCTGTCCAGCAACACATAAGCAGCAGTCTGTGAACCGGGAATTCTCCCACAGCCCTCCTAACTCATCTGCCAGCCGGCACTCAGGAACCTTCACCATATTCATGGTATTCTGTCCAGAAATGTTGACAGAATCTTGTACCACGCTCACCTGTGAAAGATAAGGAAACACAATCCAAAGCTTTTGTTACCAGGACTTTTCTTCCTAGCAGCTGGGGAAATGGCTTTTACCTCTTTGTTATAGAACATTCAGATACCAATGTTAGTCATATTCTATTGAAACCACCTCCTCAAATCAAGGCTTTATCCTTTGGATCAAGTAATTTATCAAAATCATACGTGGTTTTTTTTTTTGCGGTACCAGGGATTGAACCCAGGGGCACTTTACCTCTGAGCTACACCCCCGGCCCTATTTTTTATCCTTTATTTTGAAACCAGGTCTCACGAAGTTGCGGAGGGCCTCACTAAGTAGCTGAGGCTGACCGAGAACCCGGATCCTCCAGTCTCCGCCTCCCAAGTACTAGGATTACAAGTGTGTGCCACCAACACCTGGCTATCATATGTGTTTTATACCATTTCAGGACAATGGCAAGAGAACCCCACAAATCTCCTACTCCTATAATTTCTGATAAGTTCCATCTCCATCTCCACAACAAAGCTGGGCAAAGCCACTGGGGGAAGGGGGACTAACAGACACAAATGTTAAGCCTCAAGTATTTTTTCTGCCTTAGACAAAAAGTTAAATACAAAGAACTCATAGAGAGACTACCACTTAAACTCTCTAGACAAAAGCTGGGTGTGGTGGCACATAATTGTAATCCCAGTACTTGGGAGGCAAAGACAGGAGGATCATAGGTTCACGGCCAGCCTCCGCAACTTAGTGAGACCCTGTTTCAAAATAAAATAGGGATGGGGGTATCACTCAGAGGTAGAATGTCCCTGGGTTCCATCCCCAGTGGCGCGCGCGCACGCGCGCGCACACACACACACACACACACACACACACACCAAACCACACACTCTCTAGGCAAAAGAATGTAATAACTTAAGCTTAAAAGAACTTCACTTCTTTTAGTTAGGTCTGGAATAAAAGTGCAGCTTCTATAGGGCCTGGAGAGTAACTGGCACTTCCTCAAAAATGGTAATGAATATTACATTACTGACCCACTACTAGTAAGGGACTGGGCTTGGAAGATCTTTCCAGTAAGGATAACTGGGTGAGTATTTGACAACGTTATTTATCTGAGATAGTGATACACAAGATGGCTGCAGAGCCGGGAGTAGTGGCACACACCTATAATTCTAGTAGTAAGGAGGCTGAGACAGGAGGATCACAAATTCAGACCAGCCTCAGCAACTTAGCGAGACTCTGGGAAACCTAACAAGACTCTGTTCCAAAATTTGAAAAAATAATTTCTAAAGGGCTGGGGGTAGTTGGGCATGGTAGTGCATGTCTGTAATAGCCCAGTACTTGGGAGGCTGAGACAGGAAGATCACAGGTTCAAGGACAGCCTCAGCAAGTAGAGAGACTCTCATCAACCTAGCAAGACCCTGTGTAGGCTGGATGTAGAATGCCCCTTTAATCCCCAATATAAAACACACACACACACACACACACACACACACACACACACAAATATGGCTGGCCACAGCTGTACATGCACTTATAGCTCTGCAACAGAATGATGACGCCAGGTTACGGAGGGATCCAACCATGGCTTCAGCAGCAGAATGTTTTAACCAGCTGAATCAACTGTTCAGCCCAGATAGAAACCAAGCTAACTTCATTGAAAGATAAATCTGTTGTGGTACCAAGTACAAGGATTTATAAATCACATAACTATAAAATAAATGTCAGTTACCAAATGAAAGCTAAGACCCCGCAAAGCAGTTATCTGCCTAAAAACCATTCCCATGCTTCATCTCCTACATCACATTAGGGTTGAAAAGTTAAATCTAAGCAGAACTTGCAAACCTTGAGAATCAGCTCCCCACTCTTGCTACTCCTAAGAGTCAGAAGAGAAAGACAGCTGAGGAACATCTTTAATGACCCAGATTTCTTTTAACCTTCAAGATGCAAGTCATTCCTTAGCTGCAGTCATAAACCCAGAGGCAGTTAATGGCTCATCCCAATGACCCGTAGTCCCTTCTATGCAAGAGTGAGATACTATCAGGTCAAGAAACTTACTCACTTGTTTAGAACTAGTTGTCATGGTCTTGAGCAATGAAGTAGTCAAATTAATCAATTATGAATGTGCTTAGCATTAGTAGCACATTTTCAGAGGCAGATTATAACATTATTTTAATAGCCTAGGATCCAGCACAAACCACCCCATAGAAACTTTCTCTTGTCATTTCTTAGATTTCTAATTTGGTTCAGTCATTTTCTCATATTAACACCCTCACTTCTTTGATATAACATTAACAAAAGTAGAAGTTGCTTTTCTTAGCTCTGAAATACTTATTTTTAAAAAAATTTGTAAAAAGGAAAAGGAAAAGACCAATTAAATCCAACGTCCTCATAGGGAAAGGCAAAAATCTCTGGGGATGGCCAATGTGGGGAATAGTGAATGCTTTTGGCACTGTGTTCCTAGTTTGAATTAAACCAGGCTGACAGGAGCCCAAAGTCATTAACACTTGATGGCAATTTAGTAGACTGGGTAAAATGAACTGGCAAGAGCTAAGCCAAATTTCACACAAACTGTGGTTATCAGTGGACCTTCTGTTGGTTAGAAGCATGTTTGGTAATGAGTGGGGCCCAAGACTGTGACACCCCTCACTGGGGCGATTCTGCTCTCTGGACAGAAAGGAGCACAGCAGGACGGAGAATGTACCTGTACTGTCTGAGCCAGGCTTGTTCTGTAGATATATAGATGCCTGGAGTCTCCAGAGCTCTGAATGTCTGGCACCTCTTACCAACATTAAATACGCTTAATTAAAAATAAATTCTAAATGGCATTCACAAATGAGTCTTCAGAGCCCAAACTTTTAACTCAGAAAGGGATTGTTTTCCTCTTCAAATGATGATGCTAAAATGAGACCATTTTGAGAAAAACTAAAGATTTTTTTTATGCCTATAAAGTTGACTATGGAGACTCATTCACAATTGCAGCTGTGAAGATGACGTGACTGTGACATTTATGTCGTCTTATAAATGAATACATGAAAATGTCTCAGGAAGGCTGCATAATCCCCTCAATTTCAAGTTGTAAAAGGGTCTCACTTTTAAAGTCAATTTCTTTTCTTAAAAAGAAAATTTCATAAAAGACTAAAGATTGTGCCAATTCTTATTCATTTTATCTACACATAAAGTCAAAGTAAAACCCATAGAAATACATGTTTTAACTTCTATACAATTAAAAGAATCAAGAAAATAAACAAATACCACATAAAAATTGCTTTTAGTGGCAGGACTATTTCTTATGGAAAAAGACAAGCAAAAACCTAAATGTCAATCAATAAGAGCATGAATAAATTGTACCTTCAGACAAGAGACTATTACTCAGCACTAAAAATTAACTAGTGACACCCATAATACATATTTTAGAAACATGTGAAAAAAGTAAGTCCAGGAAGACAATATACCGTCTGACATTTTTATAAAGTTCAAAAAAGAAAGGGGCAAATCTAAACAAAAAACAATATATCATTCGGGCATACAAATAATAAGCAAGGGAATGATAACATTCAAAATAGCTATTTCTCATCCTTTGAATAGGTAAGTTTACTACATTATCATGCTTTACAACCTACAATGACATGGCATATTAAAACAACATTTTTGTAGGTCAAGAACAAGCAAATATTTGTACTTTATACAATGCAACTAATATGTACAAATTTATTAATAAGAAGATAAAAAGGAACCAGGAGTGGTGGCGCATGCTTGTAATCCCAGTACTTGGGGTGCTGAGACAGGAGGATCACAGGTTCACGGCCAGCCTCAGCTACTTAGTGAGGCCCTCCGCAACTTCGTGAGACCCTGTTTAAAAATAAAGGATAAAAAAATAGGGCTGGGGGTGGAGCTCAGAGGTAGAATGCCCCTGGTTCAATCCCCAGTACCAAAAGAAAAAGAAGATGATGATAAAAAGGGAAAAATGAATAGACCCGTTTATTTAAAATTTGGCAAAAAATACATATTCCAAGACTATGAAGGGACAGTCTATGTTTGAGAATAGAAGACATGTTTTATTATTTTTATTTTTTTTTATAGTACTGGGGATTGAACTGAAAGGCATTCTACCTCCGAGCTACACCCCCAGCCCTATTTTTTATTCTTTATTTTGAAACAGGGTCTCACTAAGTTGCAGAGGGCCTCACTAAGTAGCTGAAGCTGGCTGCAAACCCAGATCCTCCAGTCTCAGCCTCCCAAGTACTGGGATTTACAAGCGTGTGCCACCACGCCTGGCTAAAAGACATGTTTTAAAAGAGTTAACCAGTGTCTGGATATTTCATATTTGGTACTTCATATTTTCATATTTTATATGGTACTTCCTATTTCATCTTAAAATTTTTTTTAGGGTGGGTACTGGGGATTGAACCCAGGGGCATTCTACCTCCGAGCACTTTTTTTTTTTTTTGTTTGGAAACAGGGTCTCACTAGGTTGCTGAGAGTCTCGCTAAGTTGCTGATGCTGATCTTAAACCTGCAATCCTCCTGTCTCAGCCTCCCAAGTACTGGGATTACAGGCATGTGTCACCATGCCCAGCTGTATTTTATCTTTAATTTCAACATCACAAAGAGGCACTGGAATCTCCTATCTGTCAAACGCATATACGGTGAAGAAGGAATACATGCATCTTTACTGCAAACAGCTATTTGTTTTCAATATACAGCTGGAGAGATAGCCAGTCAATAGAAACTGAAAATTTCATGAAGATTTTCTGTGGTACAAATTATTAAAGAGAACATTAAAAGTGTAATTTAAACATGCTTTCATGTCTCTCTCTTTCATTACCAAAGTAAATACTCCAAGAAAATTTGGGAGAGCCTGTGCTTTCTTAGGTGAATGACATTCAGCTCCACTTAGTACAGTGCAGCAGACAAGAGATGGGAGATGGAGAGCTGACATGGCCCTGACATTATTTTGCTGCACAATGTTAGGAAAAATTACCTGACCTCCGAGGCACTGCTTTTCTCCCTGTAACATGAAATGAAGAAAACAGAACTGACCTAGCTCAAAGCATTGTGATAAGGGACAATTCAGAAAATGCTTTGAAAATGCTTCCAAATAAGTTAACTAAGCAAAATCAACTTGGAAGAATCGCCACATTTCCTAATAGACAAAACATCGCTGAGACCTGAAAGTGAACCCAGTGTGACACATCACAAACAAGGCCACCCACTGGCATTTTCAGTTCACAATCTAATTTCGTTTAAACACTGGGTAACTGTAATACCACTGAAACCAAGGCCAAACACACAAAAGTGTCTCAGTCTTTAACCTTAGGATTCCCTCTTCTGACCTCTGGGAACAGCAAAAAGTCCTTGAAACCACTGCACTTAAGCATCAGGACAGCACAGAAGTGCCTGGGCCAGAGGCTGAGGGAGGAACGGCACACACTGGGCATTCATGACTTAAATTTCCAGGTGGACATCGCCTGCATATCTCTAAATAGTAACAAAATACTAATTAAACCAATAGTAAACAATAGGTCAAAGTAACAGAAGTTGTACCAAAATGATCCTAGCTATGAAAAATGCTAAGAACTTAGATGAGCTACAGACATTTTAAAAACCCACACATCCAATATACACACCTACGCAACCGTCTTGCAATACTGAATGCTACTAAGTCCACAGAGAGCCTTGGAACAGAAACGAGTCTCACTAGGCACAAGCCCAAGTATGAGAAGCAACACTCAGCACCTGTGGCCAACAGAGAAGTGTGAGAGGAACAGATGGCACACCTGGTTCAATGGTAAGAAACCGATGGCATCAGCAGAACCCAGCAGACGTTTCCCTGTTCAACATCTCCTCGTTTCCAAAGTGTCATCTCACTTCCCTTCTAAGTCAGTAAGGCAAATCTAAACTTAACCACAGGATTTCTCCTAAGAGAATTTCATATGGGGAAGTGAAGAGAGAGAGTGATGGAACACAGCCTCAGATTTAACCACAGGATAAGAGATTGCCAAGTGAGGGCAGGCCAATTGGTTTCCAAATCAAGAATGCCAATCCAGGGGTTGGAGCAGCTGGAATGGACTAGGGAAAGAGGAGGAAGTATGGGAGAAAAGGCTGGACCACTGTGGACTTGGAAATGCTACAATAAAGGTTATGCACTGCCTCAAACACCAGATGCAATACTTAGAAGAGCTTTTCTTCAGAGAATGGTTTGAAGATTGGCTTTCATTTCCAATAAAATGAGACTCTTCCACTATTTTAAAGTTTTCCTTGAAATACAAGTCTCTAAGATAGGTAAAGATTAAAACGGATGCTCTATTTATATAACATCTAACCTCACACTAAACCATCTAATTGTTCTCATTTCTTCACTCAGACAACTGAGTATGATCTGTGACCAGTAGGACTTGCATGGAATTTAGATTTCAAGTTCATCAGACATAAAATAACTGCTACATTTTACATATTTATATAGATACTATCACTCTAATATTTCCTTCCTTTACTTAGCAATTAAAATGGAGAGGGAACAGCTATTATGCAAACTATGCTTTACGTATTCAGTATGGTATTTTAATAAACTATGCCTGTGAAGTTTTTTAATCATTAGCAACTATTCTGTTGAAATACAGAAACCTGCTACTTCTGGTCAGGCTTCTTCTGCAAAAGGGCAAGATTCCTAAGGGATACCCTTCCCTGCTACACCAGCGGTGATGTGCTTTTGAACTGTCATTAACTCACGGTGTGAGCCTATTATTTGACAGAATGAGCAGGCAGCTGGGGAATTTGCCTGCACCCTCCCCCATGAAGGTACAGTGACTCTCCAGTGGTACTGATCAGGAAGTGGTTCCCAGACCATAGGATATACAGAGGCACGAACGTCCCAGATGACTGGAGGTTTTATTCATTTATTACAAGGTGAGTTTGTGAGTATTTCTAAATGTATGGAAAACAACATGAAACGACTAATTAGGACAGACAGTACTCATTAAAGAAACCATCTTTCAACTCACTCTTGATCTGGGAATTTTACTTCACAGCTTCTCCTGGAAACCTGGAAAGGCTCTTGAGCCCATGGTGAGAAAAGTTACCTGCCTATAGCTAACTGAGTGAGCAAGCATTACACAGCTTTCACACTAGAAAGAGTAGTGCCCACTTTCCTATTCCACACTGATCTAGCAAGACAAACCACAGGCACACAACTCCGGATGGAAGTCACCTAGTTCAAAGAGCAGAAAAGGAAAGTGACCCATCGTCAAACGCATGTGGACTTCCCACTCCAGGAGGAGCCAGCAGTCTAGGGAACAAACATGCAGTTAAGCTGTTGGTCACTCTCTGCTTCAAGTGACAGCCCTTCCAAATGCCATCTGAAAAAACCCACAGTGAAAAAGCTGGAATCTTGACCTACACAACCGGAAACGGACACATACTGAGCTAGCACAGTGTTTTTATGAACAGTAACGAGCAGAAAGCTGAGATGCCCAACAACCTTAAAATCATGAGACAATTCAGTCATATAAATAACATTTGTACAGCACCACTTCAGTTGGGGATTTTTCTCATTTCACATGCCAGATACAATACAATTAAGTCTACGAATACCCATCAGGCTTGGAAATTGCCAGTCTCACAGCAGGGTAAAAGAACTTACCTCGCAAAAGAGAGTAAGCTTGTCATCAGGGAGAAGCCCGTTGGCCTCATCCAAAAGAAAATCTCTACGGATGAACTTTTTGAATCCCCAGTCCTTGCCTTGCACAAACCTATAAGCTCGTTGACTCTCTGGGATGAAAAAAAAATCATATTTAGGGTTACTAAAAAACTGGTTCAAATTCACAACTTGTCAGTGTTATGAAGCTGCTGGATGTGAAAGTAGAGTTGAACAAAAAAAAAAAAAAAAAAAAAAAACAATTTACCCATAGCTTTGGTTTCTTCTCCCTTGGCATTCAGAATGGAGAATTTGAATTTTGCTCGAACTTCACTCTTTGGACAGCTGACCAATAAAAGGTAAAGTGACAGGTAATCTTTGCTTTCTTCATCTAGCCCTTTTGGGTTTACTCGCAAACACCTGCCCAAAACAGAGGTAAAACACATGTGTCAAAAGTATCCTCATATAGCCGAGTGTGGTGGCACACACTTATAATCTCAGTACTTGTGAGGCTGAGACAGGAGGATCACAGATTTGTGGCCAGCCTCAGCTACTTAGTGAGGCCCTCCTCAACTTAGTGAGACCCTGTTTCAAAATAAAGAATAAAAAATAGGGCTGGGGGTATAGCTTGGAGGTAGAATGCCCCTGGGTTCAATCCAGTTCCACACACACACACAAAAAAAAGTTCAAGCCCCATATCAAATTATGATTCAGTAGAATGACTACTTGGGAACTACTTTTCTAGAGCAATCTGGATTACCTTTTTAAAAGTAAACAACAAGCCGGGCATGGTGGCACATGCCTGTAATCCCAGTACTTGGGAGGATGAGACAACAGGATCTCAGGTTTGCAACCAGCCTCAGCAACTTAGCAAGATCCTGTTTCAAAACTAAAAAATAGGGCTGGGTGTGTAGCTTGGAGGTAGAGTGCCCCTGGGTTCAATACCCAGTACTACAATAAATAAATAAATGGAAATTCTAGAATCCAACAAAACATCCTTTACATCTCTGCCTTTTCCCTCATAATCTCTAAAATCACTCATCTTTCCCCTCCTACCCCCCCCTAAAATATTTTAAAATTCAGCCTATTCTTGTTATAGTCCAATCTTCATTCTCAGGAAAGGCAGTTCTTAATTTTGTTGGGACTATGAAGAAACCATGAAAAAAAAGTCAATGAATTCTTTAATATCACTGCAAGAGAGAAAAAAGTATTCCAGAGAAATATGTAAACAGTACACAATCTTTTTTATTTTTAATTAGTTAATTTATTTATTGTGGTACTAGGGATTGAACTCAAGGGCATTCTACCTCTGAGCTTCACCCCCAGACTTATTTTATTTTATTGTGGTACTAGGGATTGAACCCAGGGGCGTTCTACCTCTGAGCTACACCCCCAGCCCTATTTTTTATACTTTATTTTGAAACCGGGTCCCATGAAGTTGCGGAGGGCCTCACTAAGTAGCTGAGGCTGGCCACGAACCTGGATCCTCTTGTCTCCGCCTCCCAAGTACTGGGATTACAAGTGCCACCATGCCCGGCCTTATTTTTTATTTTGAAACAAGTTCTTGCTAGGTTGCTGAAAGTCTCATTGTGTTGCTGAGACTGTTCTTGAACCTGGGATCCTCTTGTTTGAGCCTCCCAAGTACTGGCATTACAGGCATGCACATAATCTTTAACAGATATCAATCTGGCAAAAATATTCTTTTTTTCCCTCCCTCCCTCCCTCCTTCCCTCCTTCCCTCCTTCCCTCCCTCCCTCCCTCCCTTCCTTCCTTTCCTACTGGAGATTGAACCTAGGGGCAATTCTACCTCTGAGTTACATTCCCTTTTTATTTTTTATTTTGAAACAGGGTCCCGCTAAGTTGCTGAGGGTCTCATTAAATTGCTGAAGGTGGTCTTGAACCTGCAATCCTCCTGTCTGAGCCTCCCAAGTCCTGGGATTATAGGCATGCACCACCGTGCCTGGCTCAATCTGGCAATAATAGTCTAAGATTAAAATAAAGCAAGCAGAATGAAGGAAGAAGCACAGACAAGTAAACTCCCATTATACAGGGAAGAGTTACAAACTAGGCTTCTAAATAGTTAGAGATGACAATCTGTTACTGATGAATCAAAATTCAGACAGAATTAAATAGGTTCAAGTGAGTTGAGCTGTAAATGTCATTAGCTCAAGTGCATGTGGTTAGGCACTGCTTCTACCACATAGACTACACAGGCCATATGCATCCTTAGGCCTTGCCAGTATTAAGGCACTTCTCAAACAGGTGGCCTAATCCAAGTGCTTCTTTAGGGAGTGCAGATGCCACATATATCACTATACAATACGTTAAAGATGTGGATTTAAGATGAAATGTTTCTCTCAACACCTAGTGGTATACTGCTTAAATGTACATAGCCACCAAATACTAAAGGAACTTAGAGTAAGCAGCTCTTTGGTTGGTTATAAACTGGTCTCTGCAATGGCATATGGGTGTATCCTTAACTGTCTGCTCCTCCTCCTCAAGACACATGGCAGAGATGGGATTGACCCGTTGCTCAGATCACTGTCACAGGGGCTCAGGAAACCCAAATCTATCTAACCCATTCAGTGCATGGGAAATAATCTTGGTCACGCAGTTGGTTCAAAGAAAGCTCTGAGACTTTTGTTGGCATATGATGGGTTATGACCACTGCTACTCTAGTCATCCTTTCAAGCACAAGGGAAGCTAGACTTGAGATGTCCAACAGCATGGAGTGCAGGCAGAGGAGAGAGAGAAATGGTGTCCTTGATCTAACCACTGGCCTGCTGGATGACACCCATCCTACACCCTTGTCAATCCACTTACATTGTCAAATAAATCCCCTTGCAGCAGGCAATTCAAAAGACAAGATTATCTGATAAAATCTAGGTTTCTCACTTTTCTTGAAAAAAACAGAAAATTTCACAATAGTCAGCCCTATTCACAGACAGCTGTTATTGGCCAGAGCTGAGTAGCCACCACTTCTTTCAAAAGGATACTTTCTTGTTTACAAAGCAAGTAAACACCACTCACACCATGTATGGATATCATTTTTTTTGCGGTACCGGGGATTGAACCCAGGGGCGTTCTACCTCTGCGCTACACCCCCGGCCCTATTTTTTATACTTTATTTTGAAACTGGGTCTCACGAAGTTGCAGAGGGCCTCACTAAGTGGGGGGGGGGGAGAGAGAGAGAGAGAGAGAGAGAGAGCGCTAAGGCTGGCTGAGAACCCGGATCCTTCAGGTCTCTGCCTCCCAAAGTACTGGGATTACAAGCGTGTGCCACCACGCCCGGCTATGGATATCATTTCTAACACTGGCCCTCTATACTTGTTTACATTACCTTATAGTTTGAGTTGGCTGATCTCTGATAAACTCACTGAATGAAACAAATTTTTAGTGAGCACCTATTGTGTGCCAGGCGCTGTTCTAAGCACTGAGTATACACTAAGAACAAAATAGTCCCTGCCTTAAGGAACTTATATTCTAATCAGTACCCCACAAAACCAAGCAAAACAGGCAACTTATGGAAATTTTTTAAAGCTAGAGGTATTCTTCCTCACCATTTTAGTTTATCATTGGCTCCTGATGAAAAGGTTGAACTTTTAATGACTTCACCCATTTCCTCCCGGCAAAAGCTAAAATTATTGATGGTCCACATGTAGGAGAATTTCACTACTTTGATCTGTTGATAGAAAACCAAGAAGCAATTAAATAGGAAGTAGGCAACCTGAAAAAAAAAAACAGGCTGAAGATTAGGTAAGCATTTCCCCTCCCTCCTCTCTCTACATGATCTCAGATTGGAAGACAATACTGTTGACCAGAACAGAGGTTCAGCTTTTTCTTGCTTTAGTTCCCTCATTCATAATTTAAGAAATCTCACAGCGACCAACTACTTTCTGTGTGTGTGTGTGTGTGTGTGTGTGTGTGTGTGTGTGTGTGTGGTGCTGGGGATTGAACCCAGGGGCATTCTACCTCTGAGCTATACCCCCAGCCCTTTTTATTTGGAAACAGGGTCTTGCTAAGTTGCTGAGTCTGGCTTTGAACCTGTGATCCTCCTACCCCAGCCTGACCAACTACTTTTACAACTTTTTTCAGCTTCTGAGAAATACTAGATGGAAAGTGAGAAAAAAAATGGACAGGAAAAAAGAAAAGAGCAACAAAACATGGACAGGGTTGGGAAAGCATTCTGTTCCTAAAATGAGTCAGTGATTAAGAGTGATGCTACCGCCTGGAGTTGCAAATATCAAACCTGGCTTGCCCAGCAGAGGACCTTGGAACACATTTCCATCAAGGGGATATAAATGGATCTAGTTTCAAAGAGTCCCTCTTTCAACCACCACTAACAAACACTAGCCTCCGGGAGTCAGATTCCATGTGGAAAACCAAGGAATGCTATTTGGTAGTTATTTCCCAGAGGAAGCAGGAAACTCAATGTAGAAAGGCAATTCTATTCCTTTTGTCCAAGATGCATGATCTTACCTGTGTGTAGCACCAGCTCTCAGCTACAGGGCCACTCGACATTTCTGCCGGAGGTGGAGGACTTGGAACCCTTGACATCGCCAGTTTGAAGGTTAAACAAGGTTTTCAAAGTCAGGGGACAAAGATTTCTATTCTTTCTTCACCCTGATCGGACCCAACAAGCAAGAAAATTTATTAATGGCTGTAGTTCAGTGGTGTGTTTGCCTAGCACGCAGAAGACCCTGGGTTCAATTCCTAGCACCACCAAAAAAAAAAAATATTATTGGTTTATTATCCTATTATTATATTAACTTCAGAGGAGACTCACAATAATATTACCCTATTTTAACCCTCTGCATAATGTTCAATATTATCTTACCAAATGAACTTACTCAAAGGGTATAAAAACACATCTATGAAAAGGTTGAAGAGGAGCCCACAAGGTTAACACCACACAACTTGTCACTGGCTCCTTCCCTTGGGGCACAGATGCTCCACTCTTAATGCAAAATGACCTCATTATTCCTCTTAACTTTGCCTCATCTCCTCCTATATCTCACTTCCCACACAAGAGGAGTCTTCTATTCCTCAACCCTTTGCAAGCTGCTCTTTATATTTCTTTTTTTTTTTTAATTTTTGCGGTACTGGGGATTGAACCCTGGGGCATTCTACCTCCAAGCTACACCCCCAGCCCTATTTTATTTTTAGTTTGAAACAGGGTCTCACTAGGTTGATGAGAGTCTCACTACTTGCTGAGACTGTCCTTGAACCTGTGATCCTCCTGTCTCAGACTCCCAAGTACAAGGATTACAGGCGTGCGCCACCACACCCAGCTTATTTATTTACTTATTCATTTATTGTGGTACTGAGATTGAACCCAGGACCTTCTACTTCCAAGCTACAACCCCAGCTCTATTTTGAAAATTTGAAACAGAATCTCACTAGTTTGCTGAGGGCCTTCCTAAATTCCTGAGGCTGGCTGCAAACCTCTGAGCCTCCTGTCTCAGCCTCCCAAGTACTGGGATTATGGGCGTATGCCACTACGCCTGGCTACTAGCTGCTCTTTTTTTTTTTTTTTTTTTTGCGGTACCAGGGATTGAACGCAGAGGCGTTCTACCTCCGCGCTACGCCCCCG
>PVJS01030461.1:0-24072 GCA_004027185.1 Glis glis | reverse complement strand
CATCCATGCATCCATCCATACACACACCCATCCATCCATCCATGCATCTGTGCATCCATGTATTCATCCATCCACCCACCCACCCACCCATTCATCCATGCATCCATCAGTCCATCCTCCCACCCATCTATACATCTGTACACCTATCCATGCATCCACCCATCCACCCACCCATCCATCCATGCATCCATCCATACACACACCCATTCACCCATCCACCCACCCATTCATCCATGCATCCATCTGTCTATCCTCCCACCCATCTATACATCCGTACACCTATCCATGCATCCACCCACCCACCCACCCATCCATCCATCCATGCATCTGTGCATCATGTGTTCATCCACCCACCCATCCATGAATCCATGCATTCATCCATGCATCCATTCATCCACCCACCCACCCATCCCTTCATGCATCCATCAACCCATCCTCCCACCCATCCACACCTCCATCCATACACCCATCCATGCATCCAGAAACATTTCCGACTCATGTGTCGAATGGGCCAAATGCGAGGAGTCAGTAGGGTTGATTTTCCAGTGAAGGTTTCAAACTGAGAGGCCTTGGGTGATGGAGACATGACAGCAGCTCTCTCTGCTACAGTGATGGTTTTGTGAATTCAGAGGAGTTCCGGAGGCCCCATCCTGCTTGTTCCTGGGCTCAGGCAGCACACAGCGGTGAGACAGGATCAAGGGTGTGGGCGGCAGCAGCACTGCCTTGTAAGTCCTCACTGGAGGAATTCCTGGGGTCCCACCCCTGCAGATCCCTTCTCCCCCTGAGTCTCCTCCACTGTGGCCTTGGAAGGTCTTGCCCAGGCTGTGCAAGCTCTCCGCCCATCAGCCCACGGCTGATATCCTCCAGCCTGCTCTCGGTCGCTCCTGCACCTGCCGAGGCACCTGCCGAGGCTCACGCTGCTTAGGGGGAGGCAGTCCGCCCCTCTTCCTGGCCACAGAGCTCTTGTTCTGGCAGTTTCACACACAGATCACACCTCTTCTATGAAGCACACGTTCTTGTTTTTTTAGTGGTTGCTCTTTTTCTCATAGGAGTCAGCCAGTGTCTTTTGCCGCTCTTCCAGTCTTGGGGTTCCCATCCCAAGATGCTCCTGTCCATCTGAAGGGAGAGCCTTTGGGATCAGAGCTGGACATGCCGGGGTTCCTGACACGGTCACACAGGTTCACTCGGGGGCTTTTGTTTCAGAGGGAAAAGACAATTGGATTGTTGTGGATGGATCTTTCTAAAATCACACACATCACCGTTCTCCCATTTTTCTTATTGCTGGAAGTCTCCTTCCCAGCTCACAGGGGTGGAAATCACCCTTGACTCCTCCAGGCCCTTCTCACATCTGTCTAGTCTCCAAACTGAGCCGATTCCGGTGCCAGCAGTTCCGAAGTTGATTCTTCATTTCCATCCCTCTCTTGCCTCTCCCGTTACTTGTATAACCAGCTTTAATGAGATATATTTTATGTGGCAAATTCACCCCATTCAAGGATATAGTTCAGTATTTTGGGATAAATACAAAGAGGGCGCAGCCATCCTCATAAATCAATTTCAGAACGTTTTCATCATCCAACAAGACCCCACCATGATCGCTTCCAGTTAATCTGCTTCCATCCCCAGCCCCAGGCAACTAGAATGCCTACCTGTCTTCATAGATTTGCCTTCTTGAACATCTCATATAAATAGAATCATAAAATGAATGGTCTTTCATTTCTGATTTCATTCACTTAGCATAATGCTTTTATTTGTAGTGGGCATTAAAACCAGGGGTGTTCTACCTCTGAGCTACACCCCCAGCCCTATTTTTTTATTCTTTGTTTTGAAACAGGGTCTCACTAAGTTGCGGAGGGCCTCACTAAGTAGCTGAGGCTGGCCGTGAACCCGGATCCTCCTGTCTCAGCCTCTCAAATACTGGGATTACAAGCGTGCGCCACCACGCCTGGCTAGGTTGTTTGTTTTCTGATTATTGAATTGTAATGCCCTCCTTCCACCACTTTTTGCTTCTCAACTAGTATGCCTGCTTCATGAACCTTCTTATAAACTGCCACCAGGTCAATGAGACCATGTGGCCTTGGTGTGGACCCTCACTCAAAACCCCCCAAACCCTGTTTACCATTGCCTGAAATTCAAACTCCTAAGTTCATCTTCAAAATATCATGTGATGTGGTCCCATCCCTCCACACTCCCATGCTCTGTCAGCATCCTCACCGCTGTGACCCACAGGCCTGGTGACACAACTTAGAGGAAGGAGATCTATTTGCTTACAGTTGTGGAGATTTCAAGGGTTCAGTCCACAGTTTTGGAGATTTCAGGGGTTTAGTCTGGAGCTCAGGGCATGGCATGGAGAGGAGAGAGAGAGAGAGAGAGAGAGAGAGAGAGAGAACAAATACAAGGGCTCTGTTCTCACGTCATGAAGGCCGGAAGCAAGAGAGAGCTTGTGAAGTGGGTTCATGGATACATTCATAGTCCCTAAGGCCACACCTCTAGTGACCCACCTCCTCCAGTCACACCCCACCAGCCTAGGTTACCACCCACAAAATCCATTACAATGGACTTATCCACTGATGAGACTACAACCCTCATGATGTAGTTATATTAACTCTGAACATCAATACCCGAGTCTTTCAGGGGACATTCTATATCCAAGTCATGTAACATGGGGTACTCTGAGTTCTAGAAAATTGGCTCTCTTGTGATGTCCCTGTCCTTTTGTCTGGTGTCTTTCCAATGCCTACGTCGATCTCTGAGCCATTCCACAAGGCTCAGCTGAAAGCCGCTCCCCTAGGGTCCTTCCCAATCCCTCTGCTGGGAATATTTTGCTTTCCTCTCTCTTCCCCAAATCCTTTTTCCTTTGTCCTATTGGCCTGTTTGCTTGATCTGCTGGGTGCTGTTTTTAGACATTTTACTTAAAAATATTTCTAGTTCCTCCTCGAGAGAAGGATATTTTGGTATAGCTCTAAGTTCACCAGAGAGGTCAGCAACTAGATGTGTAGGCTTTTGTTTTATTCGATGTCTTATACTTCCACAGCTTTTAGTATTATTATTAATTCTTTTTTGCAGTACTGATGATTGACTTCAGAGGTTGTCTACCATTGAGCTACATCCCCAGCCCTTTTATTTTTATTTTATTTATTTTGTGGTACTGGGGATCGAACTCAGCAGCGTTCTACCTCCAATCTACACCCCGGCCCTATTTTTTTTATACTTTATTTTGAAACAGGGTCTCACAAAGTTGCGGAAGGCCTCACTAAGTAGCTGAGGCTGGTTGCGAACCCGGATCCTCCGGTCTCAGCCTCCCAAGTACTGGGATTACAAGGGTGCGCCACCATGCCCGGCCCCAGCCCTTTTAAAATTTTTTTCTGAGAGTCGCTAAATTGCTCAGGACTGGTCTCAAACTGTGATCCTCCTGCCTCAGCCTCCTGAGCATCTGAAGCCCCGGCTTCTGCAGCTTTCTTGGGTCTGCCTGCCACTGTGGCATGTGCTGCACCTGTAACCCAGGGGCTGCGGCTCCTGCAGGGAACCGGAAAGGGGTGGTGCTTCCCCTGGGACTCTCCCTTCTGAATCTGGGTCTTTGGGCAAGTGACCTCTCCCCTGGAGAGCTCTGGGTCCTTCTCGTATTGTCCTAACTCCAAACTTAGTAAGTTATAAGGAGTATTGTTCATTTTTCTTTGGAAAATTCTTTGAAATCTTATTTTACTGTGAAATGCTTCTTTTGGTCACCAACATTTGCCACCCAGCTCCCTTTTCTATACCCTGGCTTTGGCTAGGCATGAAGGCAGGCGCGTTTATGCATGTGTGTGTACACGTGTGTACACGTGTGTACCTGGACATGTCTGAACATGGATGCCTTGTATGCATGCTCCTTGTTATTCCTTTCCAAATAATCAAAACTTACTTTAATTTCCTCTTTTATTTTCATAAACTTTTCCCATAATATTAAATTTTTCTTAGAAAACATAAAACTAGAAACTCCTCCCAGAGAGTTGTTATAGTCTTAATTTTTATTTTATTTTTTTGTGGTACTGAGGATTGAACTCAGGGACATTCTACCACTAGGCTACACCCCCAGCCCGATTTTAATTTTTATTATGAAACAGGGTCTTGCTAAATTGCTGAGACTGGCCTCAAACCTGCGGTCCTCTTGTCTCAGCCTCCCAAGTACTGGGATTACAGGCATGCACCACCACGCCTGGTTAGGCTCACATATTTTCTATACCTTTATCTTCTGAACTGGTGACTTGGGGCTGAAATCAATACTTGGAATTGGACTGGCTCAGGGATAGAGTACTTGTTTAGCATGCACGAGGTCCTGGGTTCTTTTTCCAGTACCACAAAGAAAAAAAAAAGAGTAAAAAAAAAAAAACCGACTTGGAATTTAGCTTGAAAGGACTTTATAAGAATAAAATGATTAATGATTAAAATGCTGTTCCAAGAGTGGAGAGCCTTCCTCGGCTTGCAGAGTAACAGCCGCCTCTTCCTCTACGCTAGTGACCAAGTACGCGAATTAAAGTTATCAGCTTGCTGAGGACTCTGGCAGCCCACACATGATCATATGGTCCTGGACACCAGCGGATCAGATGCAAATATTGTCTGCATATTCATCAAGATGCCGCACAGACAGTGTAAGCTGCCTTAATTATCTTTCAAGGAGGAACACAGCCACCACTGGCACACACGCTCCACTGGCCCTGATGGCAGGTTGCTGCCTGAACTGATATGGAAATTAGTTCAAAAGGAAATTATTAAGGAGGGGTGGAATCTGTTATATTCTGCATTCTGCTTAGCAATTAGAAGTTGCCAGCATGATTTTGGTTTTTTATTTCCAGTTTATATTTTGAGGCTTTCCAAAGTACGATGATGTAATCTTTTAGTTACAGAGCTTGTGACTTACTTCTGAGGTATAAACAATGGGAAGGCTAGATTGCATCCTCTGACAATACGGAAGTCCCATGAGACATTCCTAAAGAAGTCCATTTAATAATTAAGCAACAAGCTGGGCGTGATGGTACATGCCGGTAATCCTAGTACTTGGGAGACTAGGACAGGGGGATCATAGGTTTGAGGACAGCCTCAGCAACCTAGCGGAACCTTCAGCAACCTAGCAAGACCCTGTTTCAAAATAAAAAGGACTGAGGTTGTAGCTCAGAGGTAGAATCCCTGAGGTTCAATCCCCAGTGCCACACATGCATGCATGCACGCACACACACACAGAGACACACACACACACACACACACACACACAGAGTTATGTACCTTAAGTAATTAAGCAACAAGCGGGGTGTGGTGGCACACACCTGTAATCCCAGTACTTGGGAGGCTAAGACAGGAAGATCATAGGTTTGAGGCCAGCCTTGGCAACTTAGTGAGACCCTCAGCAACTTAGAGACCCCATTTTAAAATAAAAGAATAAAAAGGGCTGGGAGTTTAGCTTGGAGATAGAATGCCCCTGGGTTCACTCCCCAGTACCAAAAAAAATAAAAAAAATAGAGCAACAAGGACTATGGAAAACAAATTCATTCTTAGCCAGGTAATGGAACTTAACTGTTGTTGAGCTTTATGCTCATGGATATACCAGAGAGATACTGTCCCCCCCCCCCCGATGGGCTAGCAATGGAATCAGGGGTGTTTTTTTTTTTTGGTGGTACTGGGGATGGAATCCAAGGGCCTTCTACCTCTAGGCTACACCCCCAGACCTATTTTATTTTTTATTTGGAAACAGGGTCTTGCTAAGTTGCTGAGAGCCTCACTAAGTTGCTGAGGCTGGCTTTGAAACTGTGATCCTCCTGTCTTAGCCTCCCAAGTATTGGGATTACAAGCATGTGTCACCATGCCTGGCTCAACAGAATCAATATAATGGTGTTCACAGAAGCGGTGGTCTTTAAAAAGCCAGTATATATGGATGTATATATATTTCTTTCCTGAAATGAATGTTTTTTAAACCTAAATCTTGAAGTAATGCTATTATATCATTGAACGTGAAGAAGTGAGAAACACATCTATATTTATATCTCTATCATCTCTCTCTTTCTCTGGGATGGATTCAGTTGTGTCATTGAGATTGAGATTTTCCAGTCTAATAGAAAATAAAATTAACTGTTAACTCATAGGGGGAAAAAAACCCTTAGCTGGGTGTGGTGGCACACACCTATAATCCCAGTACCTGGGAGGCTGAGACAGGAGGATCGCAGGTTCTAGACCAGCCTCGGCAACTTAGCGAAGTCTCTCAGTCTCTCAGCAACTTAGCGAGACCCTATTTCAATAATAATAAAAAAAAGGCTGGGGGGTGTAGCTTGGAGGTAGAATGCCTGTGGGTTCAACCTCCAGTACCCAAAACAAACAAAACAAAACAAAAACAAAACACCCCCAAAACAAAAACCCCTGAAACTATACAAATTCTAAAGGCAAAAGGTAGACTTTAAAAAGCCACCTTTAAAACGAGGATTAGAGAGCACCTTACG
Organism: Glis glis; assembly: GCA_004027185.1. Taxonomy (NCBI): domain Eukaryota; kingdom Metazoa; phylum Chordata; class Mammalia; order Rodentia; family Gliridae; genus Glis; species Glis glis. Next base: position 17,611 of record PVJS01030461.1, on the reverse strand, counting down.
TACAGTATTAACTTTCCCAAAGAAAACTATTCTCAACTGGACAATGACCACGAGAAGCCTATTTAAGGGCACTCGAGAATGGCCAACAGCAGGCAGACACTTGAGGGGACCGGTGATTCAATCCTTGAAAGGAGGGTTAGATGGCTTCTTTCCCCTAGCTGCTGAGCATGGTGGCCGGCCCACCAAGAGCAAGCCGGTCTTACTGTTTTGAGACATTACAGGATGGGGATCAGGGCTGCCAGAGTGGCTGGAGAGGGAAGAGGACCCTGGAGAGGAGACAGCCACTGTAAGGCAGCCCTGAAACCGCATTAAGTTTCCCTCAGGCCTTTGGTGGATATTTTTAAACTCTGAACATATGGAAAAGCTATAGGAAGTCCAGGGAAAGCAGCGCCCACATGGCGAAAAAGCTGAGCAGAGACAGCTGCTGCCACTGCCCGGACGCAGGGTTGGAGTCCCAAGTTCTAGGGGCTAGGACGCCTGCTGGGCTTTCCACTGAAACCCCAGAAAGGCTGCACCTTTGCGATAAAGAGGTTGCAGGTCTCAGAAACATTCCTTGGATCCAAGGGCAGCAAAAACTAAATAGAACTCCTCAATAAGGCAAGCGGTAGACGGGGCGGTACTGTTGCAAGTGGGCATTTGGGCCAAGTACAAAGCTAACTCTAAGTAGCCCATGCTAAGTTAAAGATGCATGTTAGGATCAAGCCTCTCCAAGTTCAAGGTGATCTATCAGCAACTTAACTTCCTGCTAGACCAAACCCCAGTACTCTTCGAGAAAGAGGACAGAACCTAGTGTCTCTGTGATGTAGCACCTACAATTCGGAGTATACAGTTAAAGTTGACTGGATTGGAAAAGGAACAGAATGTTCCTTGAATGTTGATTCAGTCAAGAGAAAAACCAGTTAATAGAAAGTGGTCCCCAAAATGGGCCACCTGTTGGGGACAAGAACTTCAAAGCTGCTACTACAACTATGTACCCTTATGTATGGCTTAACATAGGTTTTCGAGTTTGATGGACTTCCTTGTATGGGTCTGTTTTCTATTAGTGCTCAGCTTCTATTCCTCCATCTCCCCCCTCCTTTGGTTAATTGGACGGTTTTTAAGTATTCAGTTACATTGGGAAAATGGTACACGCTCTACACATTCTATGAACAAAAAGATTCAAGATCAGTCACAACTAAGCCATGATGACAAGAATCAGAACCCCGGCTGCCTTTGAGGGGTGGGGACTGCCTGACTGGGAGGAGGCAGGAGAGAACTTTCCGCAGTGATGGGAACTTCTATCTTAATCGGGATGGTGGATTACCTAAGAGTATATATACATTTGTAAAGATCCAGAGAATCGTGTACTGAAAATTTGTGCATTACGCTGAATGTAAATTTTACATAGATTTTTTTTTAGTCTCACATCTCTCTCTCGAGGAGTCTCCAGTAATAAACTCTCATCAACAGAGGGCGCTCGGAGCCCATCAAACGCGCTCTGGGGCCGCAGATACTTTGGGATGCCAATCAGCTCAGCTCGGGGCTCCCCAGTCTCCCAGGTGGATGGCGCAGACACCCCGCCGTTTGCGCCGCGGCCGCACAGGCCGGTCAGTCTCACCTGGCCGCTCGCTGCTCTCGGCTGATGCGCAGCGCCGAGCTGATGGCGACGACGCTTTCCGCCGCACCTATGGGGGCATGCGTACCTGTCCCCTAGGGTCCCCGCCTGATCCGATCGCTTTAAAATGGGAAGTAGGGACGCCGTGGAGACCCCACGCTGTTCTGCACGTCTCCATCCCAGCTGCCCCACCCCTGTCGGGTCCCCTCGCTGGGCTGCGGGGCAGGGGGCTCCCCGGGAGGGACCATGGAGGGCGCGCCCCGGGCTCCCGCACCGCACCGTCGCTCTCCGGCGCCTGCAGAGCCCCGCGCGCCCCTCGCGCCCGGGGCCCGAGATGCCATTACACCCCACGTGATCCCCGCTGGCCGGTCCCCCGGGAGACGACTCGCGGGGTGTTAATTAAAGGTCACAACAAAATAGACTTGCCGGCTCGCCACAAGCAATGTCCTCCCGGGAAATGAAAAATGACACCGGCGCAGCCACGTGTGGAGCGGGGCAGATGCCGGGGCGGGGGTCCCCGAGCTCCCGGGGAGGGTCCCCGGGGCTGCCCGCAGGCCCCAGGCGGGGAGGCGACCCGGGTGCGGGCGGCCGGCGCGCCACACCCCTCGGCGAGGGCCCCGGCTCTCCGGTCCCGGCCCGGCGGCCTGGCGCACTGCCCACCCGGGGAGGCCGGCGCGGCGGGTGGAGGCCGGCCTCGGCCGGGGAGGCCGGCGCGGGGGGTTCCAGGGCAGGGTCGCCGGGCAGGTCTCGGAGAACAAAGGGCGGGGAGGCCCCGGCGCGTCGGTGGCCCTGCTGGTGGCCCGATCCGCTGCGCCCCGCGGTTCAAGGCGGGCCTGCGCGCCCGGGAACAGGCGGCGCCGGGGCGGGGAGGCGGCGGCCGGTTCGGTGCGGCCGTGCTCGGCGCTGCCCGGCGGGCTCGCGGGGCTCCGGCCCGGCCCGGCCCGGCCCGGGCGGACCTCCCTCCCCGGCTGGCGACGACGGTGGCGCGGCTCGTGGAGTAGGAGGGCCGGGCGGGCGGGCGGGCGGCCGCGGGCCGGCGCGCATTGGCTCGGCGGCGCGCCCAGGCTCCTCCCCGAGTCCGGATCTTTATATTTTGGGAGAATTTCTTTGAACTCAGTTGCACGCTCGGCGAGGGAGGCTCGGCGCGGGCGGGCGGGCGGGCGGGGCGGGGCCGGCGGGAGGACCGGCCGGCTCGCCGCGGCGGCGCTGGGATGGGGCCGTGACCGTGCGGGGACGCGTGCCGGGGAGGCGGGGACGGCGACACGCGGGATTCCGGGAGGAGGAGGACGCCGCCGCGGCCCCGGCTGAGCCCGGCGCGGTGACTTCGGGGGTCGGTTCGCTTTTATCCCCCACGATCCCCATCGGGGAGTCCTCCCCCGAGGGCGGGGACGCTTCTGGGTCGGCACACCTTGGCTGTCGCGCTGCTGGATCCGCTAGACACGGCCCCCTGCAGAAGCCACCATGAATTCGGTCGCTGGGAATAAAGAGAGGCTTGCGGTTTCCACCAGGGGCAAGAAATACGGGGTGAGTTGTGTGGGTTCCGGAGCTCTGGGCTCGGCCTACCTTCCCGAACCGGGCCGGGCGGCGCGGCCCAGCTGCTCCCAATCCGGGCCCCGCACCGCGCGCCGATCGTCCCCCAACCCCGGTCCCTTCCGTGCCCCGAACTTCGGCGCGTCCGGGACTCGCGGGCGGAGCGGGGCGCGGGGCGGGAGGGGCCCCTCGTCTTCGCCGGCGGGACCGGCGGCCAGCCCGGGCCAGGGCGTGCAGAGGTGCCGGTCCCCCGGGATGGGTCTCGCGCGGCTCCGGGGCGCCGATCGCGGGCCTCGGCCGCCGGGGAGCCTCGAGGGCAGCCGCCCGTAGCGGGCCGGGCCGGGTCGGGCCGGGCCGGATCGGGGGGGGGGCGCGCGCGGAGCCTGACCCGCCTCTCCCCGCAGGTGCCCGAGGCCGGCTCGCCCTCCGCGCCCACCGCGCCCTTCTCGCCCGAGAGCTGGTTCCGCAAAGCCTACGAGGAGTCCCGCGCCGGCGGCCGGCCCACCCCCGAGGGCGCGGGCTCGGCGCTCGGCTCGTCGGGGACGCCGTCCCCAGGCTCGGGAACCTCGTCCCCCAGCTCCTTCGCCGGCTCCCCGGGCCCCGCCTCGCCCGGCATCGGTACCAGCTCGCCAGGCTCCCTGGGCGGCTCGCCGGGCTTCGGCACCGGCTCCCCGGGCTCGGGCAGCGGCGGCGGCTCGTCCCCCGGCTCGGACCGCGGCGTCTGGTGCGAGAACTGCAACGCCCGCCTGGTGGAGCTGAAGAGGCAGGCGCTGCAGCTGCTGCTCCCCGGGCCCTTCCCCGGCGGCAAGGTGAGCGGGGCGCGGGCGGGCCACTCCCGGGGAGCCACCGACACCCCGCGCTCGGCTGCTGCCCGGCGCCCCTGCAGCTGCGTGTAGATCCCCCTCCCCACCGCCCCCGGCGTCCGCACCGGGATGCCCATGCAGCAGCCACGCGCGCTGGTGCAGCGGTGTCGCCATCCCCCGGTGCTTGTTCGCGGTGCGCCCCAGCATTACAGACGCGTATGCGCAGGCAGGCCACCATTTCCCCGTAACACTCTCTGCGGGTCTGTCTGAGGAGGGTCCAGAGGTGGCCAGCTCCTAGCGGCCCACACCCTGGCCGAGCACCTCGGCTCCTCCATGGCAACCCAGCCGGTGTCGAGAGCGTGTAACACAATGCAGTTGTATTTGCACTCTCGGGTCCAAGTGGTATCCAATGATAATATTTACTCTTCCACTTCAAAGAGTTTTTATCACTGGTTAGAGAGAAAGAGCAAGAAAACAGCGGATTTCTGTGGCGGTTTCTGTTACAGTTGCTCGATAACGTTTTTTTGGCTTATATTTCTGTGACTTTTGAAAGGGAATGTTGTGATTTTGGGGAAGGGCTGCATCTGCTTGCCTCATCTGCCTAACCAAACACACGTGCCCATGTTTTTATATACAGGGGTTAAATGAAACAAATACCCACAGTCTGTTGTAAAATTTAAAATGTGGGAAATCACCACGGGCAGAACTGATGTTAGGAATCTAGGCTCTCCCGCAAGAATAATGAACTCGTGGGTTGATGTCAGTTTGCCAGGTCTGTAATTAATCTGCCAGGACACCCCAAGAATAGATCTCAGGGCGGCTGAAGACTCATTTCACCCTTGCATGGTAGACCCTGCCATTTAACACGTTTCTTCACTCAGATTTATTTGCTCTTCTGATCATTTGTCAATATTTATTGATTTCCTACTCTATTCAAGGCACCGTGTCAGGCACAGCAAGGAAAATAACAGGTAGCTACAGTCCTTGTCCACGTAGAGCTTGTATTCTAATGGAGGAGACAAGCATTAGCCACAAAAAGCAGTTGGTCGTTTATTCACATTTGTGGAATGCTAGGAAGGAGGGAGTGTAGAGTGCTGAGAGGCTGTGTAACGGGATTAGACCATCTGATAAAGATTTAAAGGACCTTGGTTCGTAAAGATACATAACATCTGATATTTGGCAAACCCTAAAGGTTGCACAGTCTGCCGAATTATTTTAGAACACTCTTCAGGACCCATTCTTATAATAGATTCTTTGTGTGGTTGTTTGAATGCTCCTCATGTGCGAGAGTAAATCAAAACAGACTCTTCAAAAATGGAAGAGGGGAAGAAAATCTACAGGAAGAAGAAACAAATGTTGAAACTTGAATGCACCCATTATGATTTATGGGGTCCTGTGACAGACTGGGTTCTCGTTTGTTGAATCCGCCTGGAAAATTCATTCAGAGTGTTGCAGGAGGCAGCTCGCTGTATTTGTCAGTTTCATGGACACGATGGAAGGAGAGTGATGTTGGGAAGCTGGTGACTGCAGAAGCAGCGTTGGAGAGGTTCAGCCTGACTCACGGTGGTCCAGGGCCATCTAGAGAAGAACCGTCAGTCCTGGTGACGGCCTCAGGGGTCACCCTGAGTGCACACGGGGACATCGTGCAACCCCAGGTGCTTGAGCTTTGTGGGAGAAGCATCTCACGAAACATGGCAGCAGTACAGGGGTGCTTTGGGTTAGCACACTGTTCGCAATGAGATATGGGGCCTCAGTTTTAACTACCAATCGTCTCCATGTTTTGGGGAACAATAATTTCAGGGCTTTGTGCATGTTTATGTGTTTTAAGCATTGATACCCTCTAATTAGGTACAATTTCCATTATCCCTGTAATGTTTGCAACATTTTAACCGACCCCTGCCAAGATCTCCTTGGGCCATGGATGGTGGGCTCTGTTGTAACTTGGGGACAAGGATTTCCTTCTTCCAGCTTAGGATTTATGAGCAAACCGTGGACCTCTGACAGCCTCAGGCACCAGTGGAGTTAAGTTTCATTAGAACAGAGATGTCCTTGTGACTGTAACATGTAATTCGCCCTGGAGAGTAAGAGTCTGGAAGATAAAGACGTGTTTTCCAGGGGTAATTAGCAAAAATCATCTTTGTAATTCACTTAAGATGCTTAACTGCATTGGGGGGATATTTTCTCAAATATTAAATTCTATGAGGTGGTACCAAAAGTCTCCTGGGTGGGCATTTGAATGTCAAAGGCAGATTGTGCCCCCGGGAGCCCTGTTGTTTTAGGATGGTCTGGCTTTAGTTCTTTCTCCATCACTGATCTGTGACATGGAGTAAATAAGTTTTCCTCGCTATCTTTAATCTTCCCACTCATATCCTAATTTAAAAATGACTCAAACTGTTAGAACGTCCTAGGAATCATCCAAGGTAAAGTTCGAAAAGTCCTTCTGTTCTTTAGAGAAAGGTCTGAGGCTGATGATTATTACACAAGAAGCCGGGCCTGGTGGCGCACGCCTGTCATCCCAGTACTTGGGAGGCTGAGACAGGAGGAATGTGGGTTCAAGGCCAGCCTCAGCAACTTAGTGAGACCCTGTTTCAAAATAACAAATAAAATAGGGCTGGGTGTGTAGCTCAGAGGTATTAAATTCTCTGCCCCTGGGCTTAATCCCCAATTCCTCTTTCCCCAAATTACACAGATTCTGTTAGATTTATGTGTTACAGAATTTAAGGATTTTCTTAACATTACTAACTTTCAGGTTCCAATTTCATTAGCATAGTTCCCTAATGTCATACTCCCGTATGAATTCTCAGACCATGTTCATTTTAGGTAGCAAGCCCTATTTAATTCCCCTAGTTTCATCTTAGGGACAGTTGGGTAAAGAGGGGAGAGGAGGTGCTGGAGAGTCCCTGCAGGGGTGTTGGGTTGGTCTCCCAACTTAGTGATGGCTGTGGTGACCTGAGAGTCCCTGCTCTATTCTGAGCACTCTAAGGAGTTACGTGGCCCCTGGAGGCCTGGGCTTCATGGTGTAAGGTGATGTGTCTTGGATGTAATCGATAACTGGTTGGGTGATGATGGTATTGACTCAGGCAGGAGACCCAGGTTTGGATGGAGCGCTGAGAGGAGGAAGATAGTGGGTTTGGTTTTCCATGGATGGAATTTGAGTTTTTTTGGGAAGAGATGGAGAATGGAGGCAGATTTAATCATAGGAGTTTGTTGTTGGCTATTTCAAGACCCTGGGACGTCACAGTGACAAGTGTGAGCTCACATAACTGTTAAATGATGCTTTGAATTCATCCTTTCCAATGGCAGCTTACCTGCGTGAGGATTTGTGCTTGGTGGCAGACTGTAAAGCATTCAGATTGATGTTTATTACCTCAGTCAGTAAAAAAGGGCTTCCTTGGTTTATATCATTTCTCGTCTAGCCCTGGTAGGTGGAAGTGCTCAGATGAAACAAAAGACGGGGTGTGTGTAAAGTGTGGGGATTGTGAGTGAGGGTGGCCCTTTCCCCTGCGGCGGCGTGCCTGTGTGTGACTACGAAGCCTCCTCGTGTCCAGTGGCGAGAGCGTCTTTCCTGCTTCTCAGACGGTGCAGGCACCAAGCCAGAAACAGAGGCCAAGGAACAAAACTCTCGATTTTGAGCTATCCTGGATCATTCTGGTATCTGTGATGTAGCTTTTGAATACACTCTAAGTCTTATCAAACGTCAGCCCAGAGAGATTCCCTGGAGGCAGCAGAGGTGCTCAGAATCAATAAAAGAAGGGCTTCTTCTATGTACGGGAAGGTCCAGAACATGTTCCCAGTTGATTTTTTTGCAGTCACAGTATTCTGAGTCTACTTACGCCCTAGACATATCAGTAAGATTAGCCAGACATCCTGAGAAGGGTGGCCAGGAGTCACAGAGATGAAAGAAAGGAATGTATCCTAGGGGTTAAAAACACCAAACGTGGGCTCTAAATAGCCAGAGCCCACGAAGTCTAGACTTGGGGAGATATAAATACATATTTCCGTATTTTGCTGGCTCCAAATAGGGTTATGGAAAATGACACCATTCAAAAGGTTCCCAAAAGCCATGATAAAACACTTTATAAATAGATAAAATAGACCTTGCCTTTTAAATATTCAGTAATTACGAGTGGATTCTAGCTGAGTTCTCATTCTAAGAACATGTGGACATTTCCAAAAAGTCTCATCAGAGTCTCTTGTTTCGGGACAGGAGCAGCTAGTTGACAGTCAGTAATGAAAAAGTCCTGCAGCATTTGTTGTTAAGGAATTTTGAAGCATCTTAGGAGTTTACAAAAATGTGCTCAGGAGAGTCATGTGAGCAGTAATCTCTTCTTTGAGGCTTAGCAAGCTTTGGAGTAATGACATTGCATTCTACTGGGCTTTTAATTGTGGATGCAGCGGTCAGTTTTTGTAGTGACTGAATTTGCTTTGCAGAAACCCCTGGGCTGTGGTCATTCTCCACTGTCACCGCAGACAGGATCGTCGTGTGAGAGAGGTGACTTTGCAATGGCCGAGGCTGGTGTCCCGTCAGTGTTTGCGAGGATTCGGTCATTTAGAGTTGAGGCCACATCAGTTACTCTTTGGCATTCTATCTCAGTTGGTGTCATCCATCAACTAATGATGACAAATGGCTAACAATTACTGTGCTTATATGCCCTGTGTACCAGGACACACACACACACACACACACACACACACAGTCATACAGTTTCACGTAGCTCAATGAAGATGAGCAGGATTTCTTTACCTTGGAATTCTATTTGTTTGTGGTTACTAAGGTCACAGTAGAAGGAGAAAAGATGCGAGGAGCAGAGAAAGGGAGCACTGCCCCGAGCCGTGGAGGGCGTGGAGGGCGGAGGGTTGCTGTTACTGTAACCGTGAGACCTCTGCTGGAGAATGGCCTCTTTACCTGACAGTTTCACTTTTGGGGAGCAGTAAGGGACATGCACGGGGCTGTCCCGGCTTCAAGGCTGAGTAGTTTTCTGGCTGCAATGGCCTGGGTGGGGGAGGAGCGTCCTCTGTTGTGTATTCACTCCTGGAGACACTTTGGTCAGTCCTTTCTGGACAGAAAGCCCTGCTCCAGGGCCCTGTCCCGACCTTCCGAGGGGAGGAACCCTGCAGCTGGCCACTGGGCGCTTCAGCAGCAGGACTGCCAGACTTCCAGACTGTTCCGTCCTCCAAAAGATCGCAACTTGGCGGTGTCTCGTTTCTTTTCAGGAATATGAAACTAAACCACCATCTTGAGTCACAAGCTGTTCGCAGCATCTTTTCATTCTCTTTTCCTCTTTTGCCTCCTGTGCGATCTGACTGAAGCAGAGGCTTGTTCACGATGGACCCTCAACTGACATTTCATTCTCCCGTGCATGGGTCTGAAACGGCTGGTCTCTGAGTGCACTTGCACGGTGCGGAGGGTGGGGACTGCATGGGTCTTGCGTGCTTACAGAATGTCAGGGCAGTTTGTGTCCATCATCCTGTGGGTGTTGCCTTTTGACCTGATCCAGAACACACCTGAAAAGAATCTAACCCGAGTCACGTTCAGGAGGATGTTTATCTACCATTTCCAGGTGTTACAGGAATTCGCTATCTTTTCTTCCATTTTTATAGAGTGTCTTTTTTTAGTATATTGATCTTTGATCCATTGGCAGATTATTTGTGGGTATAATGGAAGGTATAGCTCAATTTTATCTTTTTCAAAATATCTATCCAGTTGTTCCCAAACTCTTTATGAAAGCATCCATCTGTACCCCGCTGATTTAAGATATCACCATTATCATAAACCAGATTGCCAGTTGTTTTGGATCTGTTACTGCGTCTTCTGTTATGTTTATTAATCTGTCTTCTCATGGACCAATTCCACACCATTTTAATTGTAGGAGCTTTGTAGCATGTTTTAATGTTTGGTAGGACTAGCCCGGCTATGCCTGTCTCCCCCAAATAATTTATTTATTTTCTAGGAGTTTCCTGGTTATTATTATTTTTTTTTTGTGGTACTGGGGATTGAATCCAGGAGTGCTCTATCACTGAGCTACACCCCTAACCCTTTTTATTTTTCATGTCGAAACAGGGTCTTGTTATATTACCGCACCTTGTTACCTAGCCTCAAACCTGCAGTCCTCCTGTCTCAACCTCCCATCCTGGTTATTTCCTGACTATTTTCCCATATGAACTGTAGAATCAACTTGCCTAGCTCCAGAAAAAAAAAATTTAACTTGTGAAATTTATGTCTTAATCTGAGGCAATAGGCGGCATCTTTCTGATATTGAATCTTTCCCAAGAACATGGAATGGCTTTCTGTTTGACCAAGTATTTTTAAGAGTCTCCTCATATGACCTTTGCATATTTCTTCTTAAATTTATTCTCAGGTGTTATCTTTTGTTGCTGTTAGGAGTAGGCTTCACTTCCATTGTTTCTTCTAAATGATAATTATTTATATATGCAAAGGATATTGGTTTATGTATTGATTTGATTTCTTTTTGCCTAAATTCTACTAATGTATCCATTGGCTTTTCTTTTCTTTTTTTTTTTGCAGTACTGGGGATTGAACCCAGGGACATTCTACCTCCGAATTACACCCCCAGTCCTTCCTTCTAATTGAATCTTTATACCTAAGTTTGTCTCCCCTCACACCCTTTTGTGGCTGGGAATTTAACACAATTACTCATACATGCTAGGCAGACATTCTACCACTGAGCTTCATCCCCAGCCCTCAAATATGTTATCTTTTAAAGAGATTTTATATTACTGGGGATGTTGGCACATGCCTGTAATTCTAGTACTTGGGAGGCTGAGACAAGAAGATCTCAAGTTCGAGGACAGCCTCAGCTCCTTAGTGAGGCAAAAAAAAAAAAAGGGTTGATATTCTTGAGTTCTAAAAAAGTTTATCTTCTTCAAATGTTATTACTCTCTTCCTTTGCTGGTTGTAGCAACTGTGTTCTCTTGTTTAATCAGTTATTTAATTAATTAATTTATTTATTTATGCGGTACCGGGGATTGAACCCAGGGGCACTCTACCTCCGAGCTATACCTCTGGCCCTATTTTTTATACTTTATTTTGAAACTGGGTCTCACGAAGTTGTGGAGGGCCTCACTAAGTAGAGAGAGACAGGGAGAGAGAGAAAGAGAGAGAGAGAGAGCTGAGGCTGGCCGCGAACCCGGATCCTCTGGTCTTGGCCTCCCCAAGTACTGGGATTACAAGTGTGTGCCACCACGCCCGGCCTCAGTTAGTATTTTTAATACGATGATAAGTAGTAGTGATAGAGTGGGAGTGTGTATAGTTTTTTATTATTATGTAAGATTTTGCCTTTTGGTCTGAGGTCTCTACATTTTTACAAGCTAAGGAAGTATCCATCAATTCCTATTTTACTTAGTCTTTTCTTTTTTTGTGGCACTGGGGATTGAACACAGGGGTTTTCTACCTCTGAGCTACACCCCCAGCCTAATTTTATTTTTATTTTGAAACAGGGTCTTGTGAGGGTAATGAGAGTCTCACTATTTGCTGAGGCTGTACTCAAACCTGCAATCCTCCTATCTCAGTCTCCCAAGTGCTGGGATTATGAGTGTGCACCATCATGCCCAGCCAGTAATTTTTTTTTAAATCAGGAATGGGTGTTAAGTTTGGCCACATATCTCTTTGATATTTAGGGAGATAATCATGTGATTTTTCTCCTCAGGTCTATTTTTTTTTTTTTTGCAGTACTGGGGATCGAACCCAGGGGCATTTCACCTCCGAGCCACACTCCCAGCCATATTTTGTATTCTTTATTTTGAAGCAGGGTCTCACTAAGTTGCAGAGGGCCTCACTAAGTAGCTGAGGCTGGCCGCGAACCCGGATCCACCGGTCTCCGCCTTCCAAGTACTGGGATGACAAGTGTGCGCCACCACGCCCGGCTCCTTAGGTGTATTAATATTGCAGATTATTATCATTGATCTCCTAAGAGTGAACCATCCTTGCATTCTCATAATAAACCTTATTTGGCCACAGTGCATTAAAGAATGCTGCTTGGATTCAGTTTGCTAATATTCTACTTAGCGTTTTTGCTTTGATAGTTGTAGGTCAGAGAGCATTTTGGAATCTTGTTCATGGACGAGCTGCAGTCCTCTCCCATGTTATAACCAAATCATGAAAAACCCTAAAACTGTGCAGCCTAGTGTTAGTGCAGATGCGCAGCGCACGAGCTGGAGCGCAGCGTGTCCAGTGCTGGAGAGAGGCCAGGCGGGCGGCTGGGCCTGGCTGTGGGAGGCTGCGCGGGACGTGCACACAGGGAGCCTCGCGTTCCAGGCAGAGCGGGTATCAGGCGGGAGGCACAGGAGGTCATGCTTGATCAGTACGCTGGGGGGATGGAGGTGTGCACAGTCACCACGGCACCATGTGAGACAAGTGGGGATGCTGTCAGGGAGAAGATAAAGGACCTTGCAGGCAAAAGAGGCCATCCTCTATCCCTAGGCACTGGGCAGCCAGGAAGGGACTGAAATGATCAGATGTGCGTGGTGAGAGAGGATGGAGTGTGGCAGGGGTCCTGGAGTGCAGTTCTTACAAGGCCCCTTGCAGTGGCTTAGGGGAAACTACTTTTTTTTTTTTTGCGGTACCAGAGATTGAACCCAGGGGCATTCTACCTCCGAGCTACACCCCCAGCCCTATTTTTTATCCTTTATTTTGAAGCTGGGTCTCACGAAGTTGCGGAGGGCCTCACTAAGTAGCTGAGGCTGGCCGCGGACCCGGATCCTCTGGTCTCCACCTCCCAAGTACTGGGATTACAAGCGTGCGTCACCATGCCCGGCGGTTTAGGGGAAACTTAAGTCATGTAGACTAAACTGAGGCAGTAGCAGTGGCAGTAAAGGCAGCTTCATATTTAGGCATTGAGAAATAATCATAGCCAGGTGTGGTGGCGCATGCCTGTAATCTCATATAAGATAATGGGAGGCTGAGATAGGAGGAATGCAGGTTTGAGGCCAGCCTCAGCAATTTGGTGAGACTCTCAGCAATCTAGTGAGACCCCATTTCAAAACAGAAAATAAAAAGGGCTGGAGGTGTAGCTGGGAGGTAGAATGCTCCTGGGTTCAGTTCCCAGTACCAATAACTAACTAACTTAACTATCATAGATTCACTTGTATGCGAAATAAAAACTGAAAACTCATATAAGTATATTTCTAGTAAGTTTTGCTACATATAAGTTTGGGTCGATTGTAGCTTATAAAGAAACAATTTTTTTTTTTGCAGTACTGGGGATTGAACCCAGAGGCTTTCTGCCTCCAAGCTACACCCCCACCCAATTTTTTATTCTTTGTTTTGAAACAGGGTCTCACTAAGTTGCAGAGGGCCTCACTAAGTAGCTGAAGCTGGCCACAAACCTGAGATCCTCCTGTCTCAGCCTCCCAAGTACTGGGATTACAAGCATGCACCACCTTTTATAAAGAAACACTTCTGATATCATGTACATTAAATTATTGTTGAATATATTTTGAGGTTTTTTGAAAATGTAAATTGAAGTTGATTCTTACCTAGCACCATGAAAAAATATATTGCAGATATACTAAGTAATATTTTAAAATATTGTGAGAAATTATAAGGAATTGTTTTATAATCTTGGGTTCCTAAAGGCCTGTCTTAGTTATGTAGAAAAGAATGACTTCTATTGGCAAAACAAAAGTTTATAAAACTAGGAAGGTTTGAGCTGGGCGTGTGGCGCACGCTTGTAATCCCAGTACTTGGGAGGCTGAGACCAGTGGATCCGGGTTCGCGGGCAGCCTCAGCTATGTAGTAAGGCCCTCCGCAACTTAGTGAGACCCTGTTTCAAAACAAAGAATAAAAAATTGGGTGGGGGTGTAGCTTGGAGGCAGAAAGCCTCTGGGTTCAATCCCCGGTACCACACAAAAACAAAACAAAACTAGGAAGGTTTGGAATGTGTATACTTTTTTGCTCATGAATTCTTCTACTTTTTACCCCCCCACAAAAGAAATCATAGAGGTTGACAAATATGTATCTATAAGAATGTTAAAGAGGCATTATTTGTAATAAAATCTGGAAAATAACTTAGGTTATTAGGTTTAAATTTATTAAATTAGCGATTCTGCTATGTAAACTATGATCTGTCCATGTAATTACTTAGCATAATGGGAGTAATATTTATATAATATTTTATATGGAAAGATACAGAAATATGTTAGCTAAATGAAATGTGTAGATTAGTATATATAATAGCTTCCCATTTTGTGTTAATACAAACTTATGCATTTATAATACAGACGAATAAAGTCTATGGAAAAAAAAGGCAGCTTGCTGCTGAGGTTGCACTGCGAGGAAGCCCAGGTTGGAAGGCTGCGGGAGGCCAGCGAGGGCTTGTTTTTTGCTGTGAGGGGCCTGGTTTTCAAGGATGGCTGCAGATGATGTAGCTTTGGGCTCTCCCAAGGTAGAGGAGGATCCAGTGGGGACCACTGGGGGTGCCAGAGTGGGTTCAGAGGTAGAGACGTGGACCTGAGATGTCCTCATGAAGAATGACCTCACGGATGGTGTGAGTTGCCGTGGATGTGTGTGGCACAGTAGCCTCAGAGCTGGAAAGGAAGGCAGCCCCCGGGCAAGAAGACAGGCTGATGAGGAGAGGCATGAAGGGGGCGTGGGTAGAGGCTGAGGGGCGAGTGGGTTCAGGCATTGTGGTGACGAAGGCCTGACTCCTTGGGGACATCAGGGACCAGAGACTGAGGTTCATTGGCGTGGCAGTTAGGAGGTTGCTGGGCTCTTTGATTGAAGAGTTTCTGGTGTCCTGGAGGAAGGCAGCCGCTGACCGCGTGGAGGGGCGAGCCATTCGAGGCCGCAGCGGAGTTGTTGACCACCCTCACGGTTCCCAGAGAGCCTTTTTTTTTTTTTTTGTGGTCCTGGGGATTGAACCCATGGGTGTTCAACCTCTGAGCTATACTCTCAACCCTTTAAAAACATTTTTTATTTAATTAATTAATTTATTTTTGGTACCGGGGATTGAACTCTGGGGCATCCTACCTCCGAGCTACACCCACAGCCCCTTTTGTGTTTTTCTTTTGAAACAGGGTCTCGATAGGTTGCTGAGACTCTCACTAAGTTGCTGAGGCTGGCCTTGAACCTGCAATCCTCCTGTCTCAGCCTCCCAAGTACTGGGATGACAGGTGTGTGCCACCTTACCGGGTGTGATTCATTTTTTGATGCTCTTATGACCACAGTGACATGGGGTTGAGAGATGTGGGTACAAAACCAGGTTGTCATATCACATGTGACCTCAGGCAGGCTGCTCAGCCTCTCTGGGCTCATTCTCATTTATCCAGTGGGGTACCATAGGACTCCCCAGGGTGCTGTGTGTGCTAAGTGACATTGTGAGATCATATTTAACTGTCCTTTTCTGTTCTTATCCCAACAACTTGCCTCAGTAAGATGAAGTTAATGACAGGCCTCTCCCCTTGTCCCCTCCCTCCGTCCTGTTGCTAGGCTCTAACACCAAAAAGGAGAAAAGAGAACTGGAATCAGAGGAGACAGCCATTCAGTTCTTTCCTATACTGTTTCTTCGCCTCCAAGTCTCTAAAACGGCTCCTACTTACTTATTCATTCATAGGTAGCTCCATAGAAAGTTCGAGAGAGCTCCTTTGATGAAAATTGCTACTCCTTCTAGCCGAGTTACCATGAATATGGATCGAGCGTCTGTGTCACAGATGGAAGTCCCTTCTTGGACCCCAGGGAGCCCTGCAGATGCAGGCCTTGCGCTGGGGCTCTGGTGAACGGAGGCGAGCGATTCCCTCCAGCGCCGAGCAGGCCATGTGCAGACCTGAATGGCACCCGGAGCTCCGGCTTATCTGCCTTCCCGTCCAGTCTTCTCTGTCAGGCAGTTTTCTGCAGTTTTTCTGAGCCTGTCGCCTTGATTCCGACCAGACTGTGTTGAAGTCTGGAAACAGGGAGGACACCCTCCCCCCTGGGCAGTGTTTTCTGCAGGGATCTCAGCTCTGGTCGGGAGAGCTCTTGTCAACTCTAATATAACAAGAGGACGTGTTCTGAATACCTCTCTGCAGGTTTGCAGATCTGAAGCTCCGGGGGTAGAGCAAGTCATTTTGATAAGCAGAATTATATCTGAATATGTCGGGTATGGTGGTGCACACTTGTAATCCCAGTGCTTGGGAGGCTGAGATAGGAGGAGCGCAGATTCAAGGCCAGCCTCAGCAATTTAGCGAGGTCCCTCAGCAATTTAGTGAGACCCCATTTCAATATAAAAAATAAAATAGGGCTGGGGGTGTAGCTCAGAGGTAGAATGCTCCTGGGTTCAATCTTTAGTACCACACACACACCAAAAAAAAAAAAAGAAAAATTAAAGAAAAGAAATCGAATTCAGGTGCACAGCTCAGGATCACCGTTGCTTAAGAAAAACAATGGGTGGGCTGGTACAGGGGCGTGTCCTTCTGGCGAGGGAGGGCTCAGTGTCTTCACCCTGGTCCCATGGCGGGAACTGGAGTGCCACTCATCCTCCCCACGCCAAGTGGTGTGGTAACGGGGCGGGGGGGCTGAGGGACAGATGGGAGAATGACTGGAGGGAGAGGAGCAAGAGAGAGGGCGGGAGAAGTAGAAGATAAAGAAGTGGGCTGGGCATGGTGGTATGTGTCTGTAATCCCAGTACTTGGGAGACTGAAGATAGGAGGATCACAGATTTGAGGCCAGCCTCACCAACTTAGTAAGATCCTGTTTCCAAACAAAAAATAGAAAGGGCTCGGGGTGGCCGGATGTGGTGGTGCTTGCTTGTAATCCCAGTACTTTGGGAGGCGGAGACTGGAGGATTTGGGTTCGCGGCCAACCTCAGTTCTCTCGTGCTCTTTCTCTCTCTGTCTGTCTCTCTCTCCCTGTCTCTCTCTCCCCCACCTTAGTGAGGCCCTCTGCAACTTCGTGAGACCCGTTTTCAAAATAAAGTATAAAAAATAGGGCCGGGGGTGTAGCGCAGAGGTAGAACACCCCTGGGTTCAATCCCTGGTACCGCCAAAAAAAAAAAAAAAAAAAGAAAGGGCTGGGGGTATAGTTCAGAGGTAGAATGTTCCTGGGTTCAATCCCCAGGGCCAAAAGAAAAAAAAAAAGAAGGAGAAGGAGGAGAAGGGGAAAAAGTAGAGGAGAAGAAGAGAATAATAATAATATAAGCATCGGAGGTCATCTGTCGTCCCAGATCCTGAGGTGAGAAGGACTGGCCTGAGGGCTGGGGACGGCAGTACAGTCTGGCCTCCAGCACAGTTAGCGCTGTGATGGGGGAAGGTCACCTGGCCTGCTGCTCTGCCAGGCCCGCTCTCTTCGTGCTGCTGGGTATGGAACCCAGGGCCTCTGCCTGCTAGGCATATCTGTCTTTTGTAAACTACTCCCAGCCCCCGAGTTTGTGAAGCTGCATAGAGGCCCCCCAGACTTGGTGGAGCCTGTTTCTTGTCCCCACATTCCAGGGGGGTATGCTTGATGCAACCCTGCACGGATTTCTGGCTGAGCCAAGTGCCTGAAACTGTGTCGTGGGCAGCCACATGCGTGGCCGGGCTTTGGGCCACACTCGTCAGCCCACTCAGGCATCGGCCGGTGCCTGTGGCTCCGTCATTACTGAGGCTTCTGATTTAGGAATTTGGACCATAAATTGCCTGACAAGGCTTTTCCTCCTTCCGCTCCCCCACCCCTCCTCCCCTCCCTCCCTCCCTCTCCTCCTCCTCCTCCTCCTCC
>PVJS01030460.1:0-24069 GCA_004027185.1 Glis glis | reverse complement strand
AAGAATAATAATCCATATAATCCATCATCTCTCTAGTGATATGGTTGTAGGACCACCACCTCTGACATATTCTGAACTGCCATATGGCGTATTGGTTTCTGGGTCACTTCTTCACCTCCATTTCTCTGTCTCTCCCAGTCTGCTCTTATTTTTCTATATGGGTGACTTTGTCATGTAATATCTGGAGACAACATACTGGGTTCAAATCCCATTTCTATCCTCTCTTAACATTATGACATTAGCAAGTTACCTAGACTCTCTGTGTCTCAGTTTCATTTGCAAAATAAAGACATTAGTAATTCCTATATCATAGTGTTCTTTCAAAAATGAAATGTGCTTTTTCAAGTAAAACATAATGCCTAACAAATAGTAATAACTCAATAATTAACTGTTACTCAAAATTTTCTTTTCTTATTTTTTAACCTTCTTTGTGGATTTTAGGATCAACATTTCATAATTTAATAAACCTTATGTGAATTTTTTTTTGAAATGTCACTAATTTTATAGGGAAACTGTGTTTTCTATATGATTCTGAACATCAGCCTTGTTTGTGCAGCATAAATTCTTAACAGTAAGTTCTGATAGAGATAATACTAGGCCTGATAAACCATACTTTATGACTTAACTTTGCAAACCCTCATGACCGTAATGCAATTATAGAAGCTTTTAGGTTTTTTAAAGGATAAAGAAGTGATCTAACAACAATATAAAATAAACCCCTTATGTTACAAATAAGAAACTGTAGGCTCAGAAAAATGATGACTTTAAATATGTCACATGTGATCTGGAGCAGTCCTAAAACCCGCAACTCAAGTGTGGCTCTATATCCATGCAAGGGTATCTTCTACCAGGGCTGGGCTGTAACTCATGGTAGAATATTTGCCTAGCATTTGATCCCTAGCACCTCAACAACAACAGAAGAGCTTTTATAAAAAATAAATTAGTTGTTACTAGGGAATCAAAATATAAGAAATATGTTAATGTTATGCCTCTACTGAACATTATTTAGCTTGTTTTTGATGATTCTGACTACACTTAAGTATTTTAAAGTGCCTCGAGGTTGATAGGAATGTAACTTGATGCTTTGAAGAACATTAAAAAGCTAATTAACAGAGGTTCTCAGATGAGAAAAGTGGCATACAAAAATTAACTTTTACTGTGTTTTGATACTTTCCTCAAAAGAATCCTTGATTCCTTCTCAAGTTCTATTTCCTTATTTTTCCTCGGAGGCCTATTAAACATTGCCATACTCTATAAATAAGGAGAGGTCAGGAGATACTGATCAACTCTGCTTGTGGGCTGATGCAGCACCAGGCCTGCGCAGCGCGGGGCACGTTCTTTCTGATGGTAGTTGTGGGGAGGATTGAGATAGGTTGTTTGTGAAAACATCTATTTCCTGAGTCATGCCCACCCTGTAGTAAAGATCGTATTTGACTGCAATTCATCTTCAGAAATTCTGCTTTGCTATCATCTCTTCTGTGAAGCCTTTTCTGACATCCACCAGAGGAAAAGGAGCAAATGTTTTATTCATAGTGTCATCCTTAAAGAAAAAGAGGAATATAATCATATCATAATTGGATAAAAGGCTACCAGATGACTTCTTAACAATGTACTACAAAGACCATGCATTTAACACTATTGCTTGCAAACCACAAATAAATATTCAACTGATTAGGTTAAAGGAGAAAAATTGCTACTTATTTCCTCAGATTGTTCTGCTGATTTTTTCAAGCAAACAGTTTTGATTCGCTGTCTTATTGAAAAATATAGAGAAAGGATAATTCTCTATGTTTTTTTGTTTTGTCCATTTTGCAGCAATTTATACTGGGACTTGTGATTTCTATTTATTTATTTATTTTCGAATGCATCCACTCAGATAGATGAGCCTGAATGACACATCTACTTCAAAGCTTCTATTTTCAGTAGCTTGTAACCAATCTAATTAACTGGTGAAATGAAATGATTCATGCTTATTATCAGTTGAAAAGTGATATTCTGCTGTATGGAAACAAAATCCCTGAATAGTCCAGATTAAAATAATTATGTGTGTTGATGAAAATTCTTCAATGGTATGAGTCAACTTTGACTCAGAGTTGTCTATATGGAGTACTCGACAACCAAACAACGCCTGTCCAAGGGACACTGTATTGTGCCTATTTTTATTCTTATCAGTAACAAAGGTATGTTGTCATGATGAAGAAATAAATTTCATATATTGAAAAACAAAACAAACTTTCTGTCTTACAGCTTTATCCTGCTTATTTGAAGAACTACGTGATCAAAATCAGTAATATTCACAAGCCTTTGACTAGCAGTCATATCGGAAATTGTTGCTGCTCAATCCTTATTAGTTGTGGAATAGTGAACAAATTACTTAAATGTTCTGTGCAACAAAATGGAGAAAAACACATACTTCATGAGACTGTTATAAAAGCAAATGTAATATGATAAGAAGTATAAACTTTTAGACCATTTGAATATACAAACAAATTTTTTATTTCTTTTCCTTGTTTTTCAGAAACAAGGAAATATGATGATTTAAGACATTATAATGATGATTTAAGACATTTCTGCCCTTACAGAAAAGAGAAGTTTGTATTTCAGAACATGGGAGGCAATCAGGAGATGCTACCCAAGGATGCCTAGAGAGGAGAAACCTGCAGCCTTACAAAAGCTGGACCCAGTGGCAGTTCTACTTTCTTAGAAGATTTGGATGAGCAGCTATAGGGAAGTGCAGAATGACCAGATTGTTTGGAGCTGAGCCATGTTAGCCACCAGCATTCATGGAGCAACCTTGGTCTACTGCTTGTGCCCAAGGCACCCCAATGGCGGCGTCCAGTTGGTATCCAGAGTATTTTACATTATCCACCTCTAGCACCTCACCTGTTAATTGCCAGGAAGTATAAGATGAGCAAGACACACAAGCATCTGGTTCTCCCAGCTCACCAAGAAAACACACCACACTGGAACAAATAAGCTCAATTCTCTGATTATCCCCATACAATGGAGGATAAAATTTTAAAGAAATTTAAAAAATTCTTTAGAGGAGGAAATCTAAGAAAAATAAATTAAGAAAAAGAGAAGCATTAGATAGAATTAGAAAAACAAAGTGGTATTAAAACCAGAAAAAAAAACAAAGTTTTTTTTGAAGATGGTTTAAAATATCAAATACTAAAGCATTTATCAAGTGGAATAATAACTGAAACCCCCCCTTCTTTTTAGATTTGACAGTGGTTTGGGGAATCAGTAAGATCATAGCAGTAGATGCAGAGTGTATAGTATTAGAAAGGGATGGATGTTTGAAAATGGAGGTGTTGAATGTAGAAAGTTTTATCTAGGGAACAAATTCAACTTGTCTAAAGCCATACTGATCTCTTTTCAGTAAAAATGCTCTCCTAAGTTAGCATGGCTTCTTGATTGTGCCCTATTATGTCGTCCTGTTTTACCATCAGGTCTCATAAGTGAACAATGAACAGAGATGAAGAGCAAACCGGGCTTTCTGTGCTTATCACTTCAAGGTCACTAGTCATAGGAGGGCATACCATACTGTATTCTTAGTAGAGCATTTAAGAACCTAGGATGATGCTATTATTCTAAATATTTAAACAATAACTAATCTTTCTGACAGTCATCTTAAAGGGAATATTACAAATAACCCCACACACACCTGTGAGAGAATATGTGGGATTGTGCTAAGAGAGATCCATTCTTCTAATATACTTGATTAGAAAAATCAAACCACTCCAAATTTACACTTAAATAACATGAATATTTGTGTAAGCACTTGAGAAGAAAAGGAATCGGGGAACACTGCTGGTCCACCAGGTATGAAAAGCTATGTGGTCTGTACTGTGGGAAGATGTGCTTCAGTAGATTATGATGTCACAGCAGAGTTTCCTAAACTATTAAAGAAGATGGATCAGTGCCTCATCTGTTCAGTAGTTATAATTCTTTTTTGGGCATAAATAAAATAATTTCTTTTTTTTTTGCAGTACTGGGGATCGAACCCAGGGGCATTCTACCTCTAAGCTCTACCCCCAGCCGTATTTTTTATTCTTTATTTTGAAACAGGGTCTCACTAACTTGTGGAGGGCCTCACTAAGTAGCTGAGGCTGGCCGCGAACCTGCGATCCTCTGGTCTCAGCTTCCCAAGTACTGGTATTATAAGCATGCGCCACCACACCCGGCTAAAATAATTTATTTTTATGTATTCATTTCCATGAACTTAATGTGTACTGACTCATGTTTGAGAACCATACTCAGTGGACTGTCAAATCATCTTTACAAATTAAAAGACCAGATGCTTGTACTGTGGTGAGTTTACCAAAAGAATGGCACTGTGTGCAGCAGGACCAGGCTCCCAGCCAACGTTTTCTGGGAGATTAGGCCCTGTAGATTGTATGTGTTCAAATTTTTCTATAACTTCTACTGCAAGGGAATCTGATCAGAAATATTAATGAAATTTTAAATATATAAATCTTCAAAAATTCTGAGTGCCAAATACTTTGTAATAAATGAAGTACTCTGTCCATTATTCCCTATTACTTCTAATAAGTTATTTATAAAGAACTGACAATTTAATAAAATATAAGTCAAATCATAGATTATTTTATGCTTTGTTTTGATTTCTTTGGAGTTTTTCAGTTGTTTTATGGCACCTTTCTGTTTAAGGTGTGAACAGAAGTAAATACCTTTGATCATGTATTTCGGTCCATTCAGGCTACTATATCAAAATACCTTAGACTGGTTAATTTATAAACAATACAAATTTATTGCTCACAGTTCTGGAATCTGGGGAAATCCAAGATCAACAAGCTAACAGAAGGGCCATGTTTTAGTCCTTATGTATTTGAAAAGTTCTTAGGCTGATCCATAATAGCAATAAATAATTCACATACATAAAATATCAATTTTTTTCTGAGTACAGTGATACATACCTGTAATCTCCTTACTTGGGAGGCTGATACAGGAGGATCGCAAGTTCAAGGCCAGTTTGTGGTAACTTAGCAGGACCCTATTTCAAAATAGAAATAATAAAGGGCTGGGGATATAGCTCAGTGGTAGAATACCTCTGGGCTTAATCCCCAATAACAAACAGCAACAACAACAACAAAATAGAAATTTTTATTAGAGGACTCATAGAAGAAGAACCTAATTTTGTTATAAAGGGTAACAATTTATGTTTGTTTCTCTTTAGAGAAACTGTTAGGATTTAAGATTATATTCATATAATTCTGATGTATTTATTAAATATAGAATGATTATTTCAACCATATTGTTTCTGAATTGAGATAAATAGAAAATGTATTAAATACCTAAAGCCATAGAATATTGATTTCACATTTCAAATTCAAAGTTTAAAGCACAGGTCAGCTAACTTTCCTTGAAAAAGACCAGATAATAAAGATTTTAGACTTTGCAAGCCATGTGGTCTCTGTTGCCATGAAACTGCCACAGACGGTGTACGAACCTGTAAGGGTGACTGTTCCCACGAAACTTTAACTTTCCAGTCAGCAGGTTGGATTTGACCAACAGGCCATAGTTTCCTGAACCCTGAAAACCAGTGTTTAGAGACATATGCTTAAATTGTAACTAAAATGTCACAAAGTAAGCAGTGCTGTTTTGGAAAGCAGATCTTTGGCATCTCTGACCTGGATTTGATTCCAAACCCAGCACTTTTCCAGCTTTATGACTTTTGGCAAGCTATTAACTCTTGTGTGCTTCGAATTCTTAAATTGTAATTGCACATTATATCAATATCCATTTTGGTAAAAAAAAAAAAAACGAGAGAATTACCCAAAATAACTCATGAAAGCTGCTTAGCAGAGTGCATCTGGGGTATGAGAAGCAGTCGATAAACCTTAGCAGTGTTGCCACTATTCATTTTCCTCCCACTAAGATTCCATACTCCTTTATTCAGAATGTATACCGTTTATGCAGTACGACCTTGCACAGGCATTATTTATGTGGGAACTATTTTGATTTGGAAATTTGTTGCCCATTAACTTTCAGAGACTTACCCCTTAGTTCTATTATGTATGCTACTTTAAAATGCATCAAGATGGTTCTGTGCCATTTTAATTGCACATACTTTCATTTAGTTAATCAATTCTATGCGTAATTTGGGGAATAGGCATAATAGGGAATACTGAAGTCTAGACATATTAGAATTAAGGAAGTCCAGATAATCTCTTGCATTTAATTAAGAGCTGTGTTCACATTAAAATAAATGATTCAAAATGTTTTCACATGCTAGCAACCAGTTATGTGGAATAGCAAATTATGAAGAAATAATTTTCATCTTGAAAGTAAGGCAAGTGAAATGCATGCCTTTGGTATTTCAACTGATACAAATTGGCAAATTCTGGATTTCATAAAACAAAAATTGGATTGATATTTATCATGGGTTATAAAAATGCTTTCCAGTGAAATTTTTTTTTATCATTTGTATATGTACATCCATATAAGTGTATATATGGCCATAGAAAAAAATGAGAGAATTATTTAATTCAATTTCTGCCCCCAAAAAGTTTAATAAAAAGATGTGTTGATCATAACTAATATTTCCATGTTTCATCATGCTACAGAAGTGAGCATGGTTCTTGCACTTGTTAAGAGCCCTAGGATTTTCTTTTTTTGTGTGTGTGTGTTATACTGGAGATTGAAACCAGGGGCATTCTACCTCCGAGCTACATCCCCAGCCCTATTTTAATTCCCATGATATTGACAATTTCTTATTTTGTATAATCTGGTACAAATCAATTAAAACATACATATTCATTTTAAATTTACATATAATATACATAAAATAGCAGCAGCTTGTTTTTGGAATTACAGCTTTGTGATACCTTGTTTACTGTGGTCTGAATGTCAACATTTCCCTGATTCTAATTCTTTGATCTTATACTTCTCAACCTCTGGGATTGTGAGTGGTAAGTTTGTATTGGTATTTTGTTACAGCATCCCAAGTGGACTAAGATACATGCTAAGAATTTTTATTTCTATTTACACCTTCTTTGGAGTAGCTATAACTTCTGAGTTTAATGTATACACTGAGAATTCAATAAATTATTTTATCTCTGAAAAAATATTTGAAGTTTTAACTCTTGGAAGAAAATGATCCTGTTCACTGAATTCCAAAAGTTACATGTAGACAATAAAGTTAGAAACACATTTCCACCAGTGTGCTTAATTATTGAAAGTGTTTCATAGTTCAAATTTTTTTTTTTTTGCAGTACCGGGGATTGAACCCAGGGGTGTTTTACCTCCGAGCTACACCCCCGGCCCTATTTTTTATACTTTATTTTGAAACCGGGTCTCACGAAGTTGCGGAGAGCCTCACTAAGTAGCTGAGGCTGGCTGCGAACCCGGATCCTCCGGTCTCCGCCTCCCAAGTACTGGGATTACAAGCGTGCGCCACCACGCCCGGCCTATATTTCAATATTTTAAAGTACAACTTCAAACACTTTTTGAAAGTATGAGAAACATATGCAAATGTCTACCTAGAATCTCTTTTCTTCCTTATACATTGACCACTGTAGTGATTTTAAATAACTACAGAACTTGATAACTAATAAAATATTTTAGAATTTGTTCATTTATCCCATATGGTAAAGAAAAAATCCAATCGATCACTAGAAGTCAGGTTATGATTTAAATAGCCCTAATTGTTTTTGATTTCTTAAAATCCTCAGTTGGTAGGATGCTTAAAGAACTGCTGAGCTGGCCTTTTCTCATTTGATTCTACTAAATGTAAGCCAGAAACCAAGATACCTAAAATATATCAATATGTAAACATGTGGTTTACCTCAAATGTTTAAAGTTCTAAGGTTTTACTAGCAGGGACAATGTAAGCTTAAATTAATTGAAAAATGATGAAGGAAGTAGTTAACATAAAGCAGTAAAGGATTTGGGGAGGTAATGGTTGACCTTTTTTTCCACCTAAAAGAATGAAATTAACACAGCCTTTATTCAAAACAGATTGCAAAGGCATTCATCTCATACTTTTAATGCTTTTATGAGTTTTTAAATATGTTTCCTGAAAAAAAGCACATGCAATTTTCCTTGTGGTTTATTGGTGATATTAATGATTGTGTTTAAGGATAATATTTTTGAAGAGCCTGGCAGTGTACCGTGCTAATGGTCTTGATTTATTACCTCTATGCATAGAGGTCAGTCCTTGAGAGGAGCTACTGAAAGCCTATAGCAGAAGGCAATTCAGCAAAGCCAGTTGAAGTGAGGAACACAAGACAGTGTAAGAGCAGCCCGTGGTGTCCCGGAGACTCAGGGGAGTGAACTGGGCTTATTTCCCTCTACTCAGTGTCAGGGACATGGTGTTGGTAGCTTAAAATTGGTCATGTAGGGAGTACTCCGCCACAGAAGTCAGCAAATGCTACAAATCAAGCCATTTTATTTTTATTTTTTCTTTGTTCCTCTGGAGAGCTGGCTCTTAAAGATTTATGAGCACACTACTGGATACAAATTATGATGAAGAACTTTCTGATAAAGATTCAAATATATTTTATTTAGGTCTATAAAATATTGCAGTGATATCCTCACTTAGAATTTTGATAAGTGGAATGAATAAGGAAAGAAGAAGAGTGATTCAAAATCAATAGCAATAATACTGCCTTTACTTTACACAGTAGACTATCTATGTTTTATTTATTAATTTATTCCCTTAATCTTTCCTGGTTTTGCCCAACACTGGTTAGGTACAACAGTTTTGAAGATGAATAAGAAAAGCCTTGCACTAGAAAGGCCCAGATCTAATGGAAAAAAATAACAAACAGAGTATGTATAAAATTCAAGTGCAGAGATATTCATGGGATATTGTAGAATAACAGACTAGAGACCCTACAACACTCAATGAGTACATGGTGGCTTCCTAGAGGAAGGAGCATCTCACTGCTAAATAAAACTCTTTGTAATGTAAGTATCACAAAGTATACTGTTTATTAAATTAGTAACATAAAAATCCTATCACCTAGAATCCTAAACTTAATAATAGATGTTTTGCACTGGTATATGAGAGGGATTTTTTAGACATTATTTGATTAAATACATTTTAAAAATGTTACTAAAATAAATGCAAATACTTGAAGGCATATGACACATCTAGATTGTACAAGATGCTTTTTGGAATATTTTAAGAGGTTCTGTTGTTATCTTTGCACACAAAGGTAATTTAAAATATAGAATGTCATTACTATAGGTTTTATGTGAAGAAGTCATAGGCAATGGTAAAAATAAACTCCATTTTGGACCACTGAGCTTTGAGCTTTGAGCTTTGATGAAGTCAGAGAAATCATCTCAAAATCTGTATTCTAGTGAGTAAAATGTTATTTGTCTAAATCTGAGACCATCCAACTTAGCTAAATATGGATGCAATTCTTATTTGGTCCTAGATTCATTGCAATAAGGTAAGCGCTTCAAATTACATCACATCATTGAATGCTTATTTTCCTCAACTGGTTTGTGTTGAGCATTAGTCACTAAAATGTCATTAGTAATTTTATAAGGATGTTCCCCAAGGTAATTTTCCAGTGCTGAGGTAGAAAGCATAGAAAAGATAAAAAGAATCAATCTGAAAAATAAATCTGTCAAAGGATGAACCATATAGTAGGTTCCAAACAGGAAAACTTAATGTCCCCAGGGCTGAAACATTATCACAGGGCTGAAACATCCACAGGGAGAAACATCAGAGACAATATACAGAAAATTTACATAGTAATCTTGATCATTGTATAATGTTAAAAAACTGCTGAGTGGATTCAAGAGGATGATTCATGGGGCTAAACAGGAAAGTTTTCCAAAGATGTAAATTTGAAATTAGAAATAATGACCAATAGTTGAATGATACATTATATTTTCAAAATATTTTTGAGGACCATGACCATCATCTCACTTAATTCTAACAAATACCCCAATCAGAATGGTAGTGTTTTTATTGTCAGAATGCATATAAATTTCAGAAGTGTTATTTAATTTGCTTGAAGACACGGGGCTAAAAAAAATAGCTAGGATGGAAATTTGATCACCAATATTCCAACTCCAAATTATAGATTTCCCATGCCATGAGATTTTTTAAGAGCGCTCCTTCAGTCAGAACTGAAGTGAATTACTTGATTGTGGGTGCACACACAATGGAATGTACCCTGATCACCTAATTAAATTCACGCACAGCACTGTGGTAGTGGAGTGTTCTGACTCATTCAGTGTGTATCCTACAGTGGAAAAATGTAGCCATTTATTGACATTTAGTCACAAATTCTCTTCCTCTCTTTTGAAATACAAAAGAAAATGTGAGAACTTCCTTTTCATATTCTTTGCAGGCAAATGAAAATCAAGTACGTTCTAAAGCAAAAAAGCCTTTAAGCAAGTGATTTCACATATGTTAAACTTCCCTTTTCCAGTAATGATATGGTGGATAATTTCTGAGTTTTCTGAGGAAGAGAACTTTCTGTGAGAAGGACATTTTATTGCCTTGTAACATTATGGGAGTATCCTTGAGGGTATCCAAAAATAGCAATGACATGTAATGTAATTACTTTGTTTCTTGGTAGTATAGGATGAAGCCTGGTTTTTGAAAAATATACACTAAACCAGTAGGAGTATATGAAACTTCCATTCATGTAATTTTTGAACACTGCTTTTGTCCAAGTGTTGCAGAGTGAACAATGATAAACTCACCTGGTATCTGCCACCTAAATATTTATAATTTTTCTCATGAAGATAGACATAGAGATCTTTAATATACTATTGCAGTGAATAGCAAGCAAGAGTTAACAATAACATGAAAGACCAGGAGAAAGAATACTTTGTAACTGGGAAGGTGATACTGTAGACCTAGTATGGGGTTAGGATGGGGAATGGACATTGGCCAAGGCAGTGGAAGGGACACCCTGAAGAAAGACATGCTTTTGGAAAGGTTTGAGGCATGGGGTGATCTGATGAGACCAGCACAGAAGGACCTTGCCAAGAAGACAGACAGCAAGGGTCGAAAAGACACATCAGAATCATAGGAGTCAAGGGAGATGAGAGCAGAAAGTGGTAGGGGAGTGGAAAGTAATTTCAATGGATTGAAGAATAAATAAAAGAGAAAAGTGAGACGATGGCCGGGCATGAGTGAGTAATACTTCTTTTTGAAATGTAGCTATGGGTTGGACATGCTTAGGTGAATAGCAAAGAGTCTCAGAAGAGCAAGTTTATTGGCTGAAGAGAAAGAGCCAGTAGGGAACACTGGATGAAGGGAAGAAGTATCTAATGGGGCATTGCCTTGAAGGAACCGGAATCTCTCTGACCCAGTGAAAATGTGGTAACTGGCCTTGAATAGAAGAGATTCCATCAGCTGAAACCAGAAGACAAAATAAAAAGATGGCTGGGTGCGGTGGCACACGCCTGCAATCCCAGTACTTGGGAGGATGAGACAAGAGGATTGCAGGTTCGAGGTTAATGTGTGGTAACTTAGTGAGACCCTGTTTAAAAAAATAAAAAGTAAAATAGGGCTGGTGGTGTGGCTCAAAAGTAGAATGCTGCTGGTTTAAATCCCCAGTAGTGCGCGTAAACACACACACACACACACACACACACACACACACACACAATCTACATTCACAAACAACGAAGACATAGGGCTATGTTAATAAGTAAAATTAATATGAAATTGAGAATATCCACTTCTAATTGCTTCAGTTTTCTACTTGAAATAAAGCTCAATTCTCAAGATTGTAAGGCAGGAGAAGGCTGGAAAAATGGGTCAGTGAAGAGAGGGGAAGATGGAATGAAGGACACAGAGGTATGTTATTAGGTAAATCTGAGGGCCTAGCTCTGCCTGAAAATCATTATTTCTGGGTATCATCAATGTCCATAGTTGCCGGTTTGTTTGTTTATAGCGGAGCTTAGAAACTGCATACGTCTAAAAAAAGGGCTCTGGTATTAAATCACAATTGCAATTTTGCGAGGCAGTCACAGTGAAGTGGCAAGAGTACAGGGATGTTCAGTGTTGGTGAGCAGCATCCCAGAAGAGCAGGCTAAGCACAAGGTGAGATCAGAAATATTTCATATTGAGTGGGAATAAAAGGGATGGAGAAATTGGAGTTGGGAAATTGGAAAGGAATCTGTCAAGAAGTGAGGACTAAGAGGTAGAAGGACTAAGAGCTGTGGTCAGATAATGGAGATAATCTGATTTGTAACAATTCAAAGCTATAAAAAGGGCGTGCGAGCATGTGCCTGTGTGTGCATGCTCACTTAAGTGCACATAGGGCTTCTCA
The DNA here is from genome assembly GCA_004027185.1 of Glis glis. Taxonomy (NCBI): domain Eukaryota; kingdom Metazoa; phylum Chordata; class Mammalia; order Rodentia; family Gliridae; genus Glis; species Glis glis. The sequence goes on along the minus strand of PVJS01030460.1, from coordinate 11,797 downwards.
GGGTTCCTCATTCTCGTTCTGAATCTCCCTTCTTTGTATAAGCATCCTAATTGGTGACAAAATACATGTTGCACTATTTTTGTGTTTTACATTGATTGAGAGCTTTCTTCTTACAAATATTCCCATCACAGCAGCAGCGCCCTCACCTCGACACAGACCTTCCGAGGTCTGCTTGGCAAATGGCCAAGTTTCCTCTGTTAGCTGATTCAGCTCTGGTAACGAAGGTTGGCCTCATGCACAATGCAGCCATGTGACAGCAAAATGATCTTAATAGCTAAACTGTACACAATTCAACATTCTCAGCAGGAGCTTTGCATGTGGATCCACAGATTTCTAATTTGTGGAGGCTGCTTGTTAGCCACTACTGCGCTAATTTGAATTGATTTATTATTGCACCAGCTACTGTTCATACTTTAACCACAGATTTTTCTGTCAGATTAAGGTCAGTGTGTGCAGTTTAAGGGCTTCTGTTAGGTCATAATGCTCCTAAAGAGCAAAATGTTTAACACGTACCAAATGTAAGTTTGGGCACAATGCTAATCTAACACCACAGGCTCTGAAATTGGTGAGAGGATATTTTATTTAACATTACATGAAGTTATTTTCATGCTGGATCAGAGGTTCACATAGATTTTTGTTCAAGAGTGCCAGGAGCTCTTCTTGGCCATCCCTCAGTCTTCTATGGGACTGCTTACCTTGGTCTTCCTTGAATTTGGGGATACCCTTGGTTATCCTGGCTCAGTGCTTAAATAGGGATGGAACATTACTAAGAGGAGATGATAGTAAGTTTAACTTGGTTATCTAATTCTTCAGGATAATTGGAAATTACAGGTTTCCTCAAAACTTGCATAGCCAAGCAGTGATACTACACTATTTTGGGTAACTTTATATTCTTTTTCATATCAGCATGTCAAGATCTTGATAAAAAAAAACTTATATGTCTTGAATTCCTTCTCAATGCTCAGCACTGTTTCGGGTGTTTTAGGAGCATAGTCAAAAGAAGCAGCCTAGGTCATGACTTCATCCTAACACTCTAACAGATTAGTATCACGCAAGAAATAAGGGCCAGGGAGAAAGGAGAAAGGTGAGGGACTAAATGATATGCTCCTGACATTCACGAGTTCAACAAGTATTTATGGAGCCCTTCAAGTTTCGGTGCTCTTCTAGGTTTTGAACATGTAGTATTGAATAAAACTGATGAAAGTAACTATGCTCTCCTGTCTTAGAGTGTAGCGGAGCAGGAGCAGACAATGAGCAAGATAAGTAAGAAATACATTAAAGAGACGGGCGTGGTAGTGCACACTTGTAATCCCAGTACTTGAGAGGCTGAGACCAGAGGATCTGGGTTTGCAGCCAGCCTCAGCAACTTAGTGAGGCCCTATGCAACTTAGTGATACCCTGTTTCAAAACAAAGAATAAAAAATAGGGCTGGGGGTATAACTCGGAGGTAGAATGCCCCTGGGTTCAATCCCCAGTACCTCAAAAAAAAAAATACATTAAAGAGTAAAGAGCTGGGCATGGTTGATGTACACCTATAATCCTAGTACTTGGGAGGCCGAGACAGGAGGATTGCAGCTTCAGCCATTCAAGACCAGCCTCAACAACTTAGCAAGACCGTTTCCAAATTTAAAAAATAGGTCTGGGGGCATGGCTTAGTGGTAGAATGCCTCTGGGTTAAGTAGAATGCTTCTGGGTTCAATCTCCAACACTTCCCCCCAAATAAGAGTAAAAAATGCTAAATGGAAACAATAATGAGGAAAGGATATATGAATTGTCAGCAAGGGTAGGGTGAGAATTTCATGGGGTATCAGGTAAAAGGTTCACTGATTAGGAATCTGAAGGAAGGCTGGGTTTGAGGTGATCCTCAGCTACTGAGTGAGGCCCTCAGCAACTTAGTGAGACCCTGTTTCAAAAAAAAAGTAGGACTGGGAATATAGCTTGGAGGGAGAATGCTCCTGGATTCTATCCTCACTACCAAAAAAAAAAAACAAAAAAAAAACTGAAGGAAATGAATTTCTCAAACTGGTCATGCAAATAACCGGGAAAGCAAATTCTAAACAAAGGGGGAATGAAATACAAAGGTCCTATGGCAGGAACACATCCAAAGATGAAGGGGCAGACCAGCCGGTGTGGAGTGAATGAAGAGGGAGCATTTGGTTAGGAGTCAGAAAGATGATGGGAGCCAGATCACTTCAGGAACTGTAGATCACTGTAAGAACTTTGGCTTTAATTAGGAGTGAGAGTTTTGAGATGAAAAGGCACAGAAATAATAAAGTATGTAGAAAGAATAGATATCACCAGAATTGGAGATTTGCCTTGGATTTTGATGGGTGGGTAAACTGAATTGGTTCATTATTGTGGCTAAATAGCTTGATATAAGTAAAGACATAGGAGGAAGTAGAGTCTTTGAGCACAAGTTACCTGGGATAAGGTGTTTTGAGTAGAGGACATATTCTTGGAGTAATTATGATATAACTAAATTATGGATGGTCATGAAAGTAAGCTTATATGCAACAGACTGAAAAATGGAAAGCTTTGACTATCAGAGTTTGAATAAATTGGAGAAAGACCAGAGAAGGACAATGGATAGAATGAAAATGCACACACACACATACAGAGAGAGAGAGAGAGAGAGACAGAGAAAATCATATCTCTAGTGGTTTCAGAAATCAAACTCCTATTCCTAGCCCCTAATGGGCTTTGAATTTACTCCCATGGTTTGTAAACATGGGAAATGTCCTATACTCTTAGAGAACAATTGGTAATGATAATGTAATAAATGTAGTTTGAGATGGTAGAGGAGAATAGGAAGTGAAAAGGTTAAAGGAAGATTAGAAAGAAATCAGAAAATAAACAAAAACATATTTGAGTAAGCGAGGAAAGCTGGCGTTTTATTAACGATTTTTATTAGTTTGCTATTAAGAATGTTTTAATGTGGTAGCATTTATTGCAGGGTAGTAAACCGCTCTCCAGGCTACCTCCCACTGCTTCTTCAGCTGTCAACATTTTGAGACAGACAGTGTTTTGAAGCTTGCTTTTTCCAACAGTAAAATAAAAAAGTGCTTTAATGTTTGCCTCCTACTGCCTCTCTGACATGGAAAGATTTTCACACAGGTTGATACAAGAGGTAAAAATAAAAATTGCTTTTACTGAGCCATTGGACTGAGAAATGCAGTAAATTTCTAAATGGCAACACTAGAAAAGTGTTTATGACTGTGTGGGATTTGCTTACCAGAGGATATACTTTTAGGTGGGTTAGGATCTGTGAAATACCATTTTCTATATGTGACCTTTAGCAAGAATAGAATATGGGAAAAAAATTCTTTTCAACCTTGACCAGTTTACAAAGTCATCATTAACTGGGTTGTTGCTGTCAGTGCAGGGTTAAACTAACTGAAATCCAATTCAGCTTAAATATGTGAGCTGGAAAGTTTTATATTTCTGGGCAGAATTTCAAAAGGGAGCAGGAGAGAGTTTGGTGATCAATGAGACATAGAATTTCAAATATGTTTAACAAATGATTAGTGATGTATGCATATTAATAGCAGTTTGCTATTGTTGTGTATGTATGTGTGTGTGTGTATGTGTTTTACTGGTGGTTGGGCATTCTACCTTTGAGCCATGCCTCCAGCTGTTTTTATTTTTGGTTTTGAAACAGGATTTCACTAGTTTGCTGATAATCTCCATAGTTGCTAAGGTTGTGCTGGAACCAGATATCCTCCTGTCTCAGTCTCTCAAATATTGGGATTATAGGGGTGCATCACCACACCCAGTTACTATTATCTTAAATGAAAAACTTTTCTATGGAAGCATACAGCAACTTAATTATATCAAATGTTTAATTACATATAGGAGAGAACAGGAAATAGTATTTGTTATGGTTCAATATAGAATGTCCCCTGAAGAGCTAATGCATTAATGTTCAGAATTGATATAATAAAGTCATGAGGGTTGTAATCTCATCAGAAGATAAATCTGTTTGAATGGATTTACTGGGCGGTAACCTAGGTGGGTGGTGTGAGACTGGAGGCGGTGGGTCGCTGGGGGTGTGGCCTTAGGGACTGTTCTTTTCTTTTTGAATCCCCTTGCTTACTCTCTTGCTTCTGGTCTCAATGAGGTGAGAGCAGAGCCCTTGCTCTCTCCCTCTCTCTGTTTCCTGACACCATGCCCTGACCTATGCAGACCCAGCCTCACATGGACTAAACCCCAAATCTCTAAAAAAAAAAAAACTGTAAGCAAATAAATCTTCCTTTCTAAATTGTGTAGTCTGTTGTTTGGGATTAGAATGTTGACTAAAAGAGAAATTAATATCAGAGAAGTGGAATCACTGCTATTTCTAAGTCTGACCAGGTGGATTGTAAGTCTTTAGAACTAGTTTGTGAGAGGAAGTTAGAAGGGCTAGAATATGGCTAGAAAGGTGTATGGTAGTGACTGTGGACTCCATAGGAAAGTGAAGCAGATGCCACACGTGTTATATTCTGGCAAAGAAGTTATCGGCATTTTGGCTGTGTCCTGAAAATTTGTATGAGGCTTAATTTAAAGATGATAGGCTGTTTAAACTGGCAGAAGAAATATCAAAACAGCAAAATATTCAGACTGCATTATGGACATTATATGCATACAGCAAATTGTACACTGAATTTCAGGAGCAAAAAGCAAAGCAGAGAGACTTTATAAATTTGCAGTTTGGCCAGAAAGGCATGTGTAAAACTGGGGCCCAGAGAAATGGTGTGAAAGAAAGAAAGAAAGAAAGAAAGAAAGAAAGAAGAAAGAAAGAAAGAAAGAAAAGAAAGAAAGAAGAAAGAGAAAGAAAGAAAGACAAGAAAGAAAGAAAGAAAGAAGAAAAAGAAGAAAGAAAGAAAGAAAGAAAGAAAGAAGAAAGAAAGAAAGAAAGAAAGAAGAAAGAAAGAAAGAAAGAAAGAAAGAAAGAAAGAAAGAGAAAGAAAGAAAGAAAAAGAAGGCTGAAAGGCAGTTGAATGCTTTGTATAGGAACAAAGAAAGGAATGTAGTCCAGGAAGTTCAAGCCCAGTGAGGAATAATGGAAACAAGGGATCAGTGGTGGTGGCTGTGATTGAAAAGGATTTAGCAGCATCCAGTGTGGAGGCAGGCCCAGGAGCAGCCAGGATTAAAGCAGGCCCAGTGGAAGTTGTGATTGAAAAGGGAATGACCACTTTTCCTGTTGGTGGTCAATTTTGGTGCTCATGTAATGCTGGCTTTGCTGGAAAAAAGGGGTATTGGAATCTTCCCCCAGATTTTAAAGGAAAGTCTCTGAAGCCAGGCAACATGTGGTACGGTCAGAATCCATGCAAGGAGACCCAAATGGGACAATTTGTCAAGCTGTGAGGGTTAAACCAAGGCTTCAAGGAAAACTTCTGAGATTTAGAAGTGCCAGAAACATGGAAAAACCATATGGAAAGGCTACAAACTGTGAGCAACGGAGCCAGGTTAGAAGAGCAAGTATGCCACCCATTGCAACCAACCAAGCCACCAGGATGGGGCTACCACGGCCTCTTGAAGATCACATCTCACCACCATGTGCCCCAGATGCCAGAAATGGAGCTGCAGGATCAGATGCTTGCCCTGTTGTATTTTGATCCTGTTTCAGCACCAAGAGCTCTGACTGTTTCCTTCTCTCTGCTTCCTGCCACCATGCTCTGAGCTCTGCAGACTCAGCCTAACATAGACCGAACCTATAAATCTTCCCAAACTGTGAGCCAATAAATCTTCCTTCCTCTCACTTGTGTCGTAAGTCATTTTGGATTACTGCAGTGAGAGTGTTGACAGAGACAGTATTCTAAAATTGGGGTCTTCAAACTATGGTCTATGGGCCAAGCCTGCACCTCCCAGCCTCTTTTTGTAAATAAAGTTTTATTGAAACATAGCCATAACATAAACATTCATTTATTCATTGCCTGTGGCTGTTTTCTTGATGTAATCGCAGAGTTAAAGAGTTGCCACAGAGAATAACTGGCCTGCAAAGCCAAATGTATTTACTACTTTTATAGAAAAAAAAGTCAATCTCTGTTCTAAGAGAACCATGCTGCTGGAAGATAATGTAGATGTTCTGTTAATGGAAGGCAAAGGAAACTGGAGAAGAATGCATGAGTGACAAAGACAGAGCAGTAACAGAACTCACAGGCCTCCCGAAACAGCTTCCAAGAGCTGCTGCTGACATAGAGCTTTGAACACCCACATCATCCATGTTTTACTTTTCTAGATAAAAATAGAGCATTTTCCAAATTCTATAATAGTAATTCTTCTTGGTTGCCTAGGAAGAGATATTTATTTTCACACTAAACTAATACAAATACAACTAGTATGCAACATAACAAACAATTGTTAACAATTGCATTTCTTTACCAAGGCAGTGAAAAATAGGCTGTTGTCATTCTCTCATTCTCAGCCCCTTTTATTATAATAGCAGTAGTGTTGTTTTGCAGCTGTATAAAAGAAAATTGCTACTTGCTGAGATCACAGTGTAAAGGTAAAATAGATGAGAAATTCAGGTCTATTACATGCCACATGTACTACTATTTATTTAAAGACTGAAATTTGTTGTGTTTATTGAGGGAACATCCCATTTTCTCTCTTTTTAAGAAAGCTTTATATCTCTTCTATCTCATCCATGAGAACTCAATGGGCAATATGCTACACTAAGACAAGAGAAAACTTAAGTGGCACAATGAGCATGCTAATTTATTTTGGTAAGCATGCCAGCTATGTTTTTTGTTGCTGTCAGAGCTGTTCCATTTTTTGTTTACAAAACTGAATTGCTAAATAATAAAAAAGTCAATTTTCATTTGTTATAGCTATTAATCTTTTCAGAAGGAATTGTGCCTCTTTCCATTTTTGAAATATGTTTGAATTCTAATTTACTATAAGGCTAAAATAGCAAAGATATCTAGAGCAGCATTTTCCAACCTTTTTGGTCTGAAAATTCTTTCACACACTCAAAAATTATTAAGCACTTCAAGAAGCTGTTGTTCATGAGGATTATATCTACTGTTATGTATAATATTAGAAATGAAAAATTAGAAACTTTAAAAAGATATATTAATTTTAACTAACTGTTAAATACACAAAATTGTGATAAAATAACATTTATTATCACAAGAATTTTATGTATATAAGTTAGTAATATTAAGTACATCCACATGGTTGAATGTTTTTCATTCACTTTAAATGACTATAATAACAAATACTGTACATGTCACTGAAAAACATAATATACAATAAACACTATATGTAATGATAAATTTTATGGAAATAACTTCATTTATTTTAAAAATTAAAAATAGGGTTTTTTTCTTCAAATTCTATAATGGTAAAAGTAGCATTGTTTAACATATGTGTCTACCTCTTTTTTTCCTTCTTTTGTGGTACTGGATAATAAACCCAGGGGTGTTCTACCTCTGAGCTACTTCCCAGCCCTATTTTATTTTGAAACAAGGTCTCCCTAAGTTGCTGAGGGCCTAACCACATTGCTGAGGCTAGCCTCAAACTTGTTAGCATCCTTTTTCAGCCTTACAAGTACAGGCATACACCAACATGCCCAGCACTGTCTACTTCTTTAATGTCTGGTTTCATAGAAGATAGTTGGATTTTTATATCCAGTTTTACACCCATCATAGTGCAATATATTATTTTGATAGAAATGTGAAGAGATTCTGGCTTCACATAGATATATAGCTGAAAATAAGGAGAGTATTTTAGTAGATTTTCCAGATAATTGTGGATTTCTCATGTAGCATACACTGTGCAAGTGAAACAGAAAAAGCATATTAATGAAGCAAACATTTCCATTGATGTTATGACGTATGCAAAATTATCAATGCCAATCTCAATATCATGTATGGGGAAGGAGAGGGAGTTTGGAGGGATTCGGGGGAAGCTCACCAAGTTTTGTGTGCACATATGTTCCTATCACTCTGAACTACATTATGATGTGAGGCTACAATAAAAGTATATTCAAAAAAGACAAATAATATCATAGCATACCTGAAAATAATTTTGTCTTCATATAATCTCTGTGAAGGTCTTGGAGCCCACCAGGCTCCAAGACAACACATTCAGGACCACTATTCTACAGAAAGGCATTGCACAAATTATGATATGACAATTCTAGTGGTCAAATTGAATATCCAAACATTATAGTTATTGGAAAAACACATTTTAATTTTTTTGTGGTACTGGGGATTGAACCCAGGAGCATTCTATCTCTGAGCTATACCCCCAAACCTACTTTTTATTCTTTATTTTGAAACAGGATCTCACTAAGTTACGGAGGGCCTCACTAAGTAGCTTAGGCTGGCCGCAAACCTGTGATCCTCCTATCTTAGCCTCCCAAGTACTGGGATTACAAGCATGTGTCACCACGCCCAGCCACATTTTAATTTTTAAAAAATTAATTATGATAAAACTCATAACATAAAAATTACCATTTTAGCCTGGCATGGTGGCTCATACTGAAATTTCAGTACTTGGGAGGTTGAGACAGGAGGATTGCAGATTTGAGGCCAGCTTCAGCAGTTTAGCAAGCTCCTCAGCAACTTAGTGAGATCCTGTTTCAAAATAAAAAATAAAAGGGCTGGGGGTGTGGCTTGGAAGTAGAATAACCCTGGGTCCAATTTCCAGTAGCAAGAAAAAAAAAAGAAAATAAAAAATTACCATCTTAGCCATTTTCAATTGTAAAGTTTAGTAGTATTAACTATGTTCATGATGTGTAAAAAATCTCTAAATGTTTATCTTTTAAAACTGAAATTCTATGCCCATTAAAAAACTCCTAGCTGGATCTGGTGGTGCACATCTATAACCAGTAATTGCGAGGCTAAGACAGGAAGACCACAGGTTTGAGGCCAGCATCAGCAGCTTAGCAAAACCCTGTTTCAAAATTAAAAAATAAAAAAGGGCTGGGGGTTTAACTTGGAAGTCGAATGCCCCTGGATTCAATCTCCATTACAAAGCAACAACAACAAAAATCAACTGCTATTTCCTTCTACATCAGTTCCTGTAACATACCATCCTCCTTTCTGTTTCTATGAGTTTGACTACTTTTGGTACCTCATATAAGTGGAATCATACAATATTTTTCTATTGTTAAGTGGCTTATTTCACTTAGTGCCTTCCAGTTTCATCCATGTTTTTGCATATGCCAGAATTCCTTTTTAAGGCTGAATAACATTTCATTGTACATAAATATACATTTGTCTATTCATTTATCCCTCAATGAACATTTGGATTGCTTCTACTCCTTGGCTGTCGTGATAGGTCTGTGATGAGCATGGGTGCTATGAATTGCCTTCCCAAAGAATTCACCTACTAGCTCTGTCCTCTGTTAGTCAATGTTGAGAGATGGTAAAACCTTCAAGAGATGAGGCCTAATAGAAAGTGATTAGGTCACTGGAGGTGCTGTCCTCAGAAAGGAGGGGTCCCAGTTAATTCCTATCAAAGGATAGTGCATTATTATAAAAAGAACTGTCCTGACCCTTAAATTACTCAGGCTTCCTGATTTACCCTGTGATCTCTTTGGTGTTCCCGCCATTGTAATGCCATCTGTTATGAGGCCCTCACGAGAGGCCAAGATGATGTAGATGCCCAATCTTAGATTTTCAGCCTCCATAACTGTGAGCTAAATAAACTACTTTTTCTTTATAAATATCCAACTTCAGGTATTTTGTTATAGCAATAGAAAGTTAGTGAGTACAGTGTATGTGCAAGTGCGTCTTCAAGATCCTGCTTGTCTTAGTCGGTATTCTCACTGCTATAATCTACAGAAGTGACCACACCACTTAGAGGAAGGAAGATTTATTTGCTCATGGTTTCCTTGGAGATTTTTGGGTTCAGTCTATTTGAGGCTGGGACCTCAGCTCCCGGCATGGAAGTGGGAAGCAGAGAGAAGGAGAACACAAGGCTGCATGGAGGCCAGACCCCTATGGACCCCTCCTTAGCAACTAAACCCTGCTTCCAACATTGCTTCCTTATTTCTGTGAGGGCTAGGAGGACAGGCTAAGTTCAAACCATCACACTGCTGTTAATTATTTTGGATATATAGCCAGAAATAAAATTGCTGGATCATATTTTGATTTAGTGTTAGTTATTTGAGGAATCACCATAATGTATTCCATAGTGACTATTCCATTTTTACACCTAGAGCACACATTTGTACACATAGAGTACACCAATTCCCTCACATCCTCCCACTGCATATGTTTTTAGATGTGATGTTTTTAGACAGTGGTCATCTTGATGGATATGAAGTTATATCTCATTGTTTTGACTTATATTTCTCTCGTGATTACTGATGTATAGCACATTTTCATGTGCTTTTTGACCATTTGTATGTCTTCTTTTAAGAAATGTCTAATCATATCCTTCACCTATATTTTAATCATTTTGTTTTTGGTTGTATAATTGTAGTTTTTATATATTCTAGAAATTAATCCCTTAGCAGATATATGATTTGCAAATATTTCCTCCTACTCCATAGGTGGCCCTTTCACTTTGTTGTTTGTTTCATTTAATGTACAGGCATTTTAAAGTGTGAGATAATCTCATTTGTATATTTTTTATTTTCATTGCCTGTGTTTGGGTTTCATATCTAAGAAATCATTGCCAAATCCAATACCATAGAAAATTTTAGCTTAAGATTTTATAGACCTTTAATCCATTTTGAGTTGATTGTTGTATATGGTGAAAAGCAAAGGTCCAGCTTCCTTATTTTACATGTGGATGTCTAGTTTTCCCAGCACCATTTGTAGGAAAGACTGTCTTTTCCTTATTATGTGGTTTTAAATTTTTTAAAGAATTTTATTGGTGCAATGTGATCATACATTTTAGTGAGATTCAAAGTGATACATTCATATATGCACACAACATCTCTTGGTGTGGTTACCTCTTGAATTATTGTCAAAGATCAGTTTGTCATATATGCAAAGGGGTATTTCTGTACTTTTAACTCTTTATATGGTCTTCACACTTTTATTTATGTCATTATCACACTCTGGGTTACTATAGTTTTATAACATGTTTTAAATCAAGGAGTGTGAAACTTGCAGTCTGCACTTCTACTTCAGGAGTGTTTTGACTGTTCAGGTCCCCTTGAAATACAATATAAATTTCATGATAATTTTTTTCTATTTCTGCAAAAATGCCAATGGAATTTTGATGAAGATATCATTGGATCCATACATTGCTTTTGGTAATATCGATGTCTTAAGAATGCCTTGAGCCTGGCGTAGAGATGTGTGACTGTAGTTTCCTCACCCAGAAGACTGAGGTGGGAGAATTGCTTCATTTCATGAATTTGAGACCACCTGGGCAGTATAGCAAGAGCCCATCTAAAAAAATTGATGTTTTCCAATTAATATGAGATATCTTTACATATACTGTTTATCCTTTAATTTTTAAGCAATGGTTTGTAGTTTTCACTGTCTATGTCTTCATCTTGATCAAGTTTATTCCTATATATTTTATTCTCTGATGTCACCGTAAGTGTAATTGTTCTCTTAATTTCCCTTTCAGGTTGTTCATTGTGGAGAAACACATCTTATTTTTACACATTAATATTATATCCTGAAATTTTGCTGAATTTCTTATTTCTTTTTCTTTTTTTTTTTTTTGCGGTACCGGGGATGGAACCCAGGGGCGTTCTACCTCTGAACTACACCCCTGGCCCTATTTTTTATACTTTATTTTGAAACTGGGTCTCACAAAGTTGCATAGGGCCTCACTAAGTAACTGAGGCTGGCCACGAACCCGGATCCTCCGGTCTCCGCCTCCCAAGTACTAGGATTACAAG
>PVJS01030459.1:11137-24174 GCA_004027185.1 Glis glis | reverse complement strand
TTTTTTTTTTTTTTTTGTGGTACTGGGGACTGAACCCAGGGGCGTTTTACCTCTGAGCTACACCCCCAGCCCTATTTTTTTATCCTTTATTTTGAAACCAGGTCTCACGAAGTTGCGGAGGGCCTCACTAAGTAGCTGAGGCTGGCCACGAACCCGGATCCTCCGGTCTCCGCCTCCCAAGTACTGAGATTATAAGAGTGCACCACCACACCCAGCTTATTCCCAATTTTCTGAAGAATCTCCACACTGATCTCCATAGCAGCTTCACTAATTTTCAGTAGAAGAGTTGCTATTTCCCACATCCATTCCAGCATTTATTATTGTTTGACTTCTTGATGATTGCCATTCTAATCGGGGTTACATGGAATCTCAGTGCAGTTTTGATTTGCATCTCCCTGATTGCTAATGATGTTGAACATTCTTTCATATATTTTTTGGTAATTTGTATTTCTTTTGTGAAGTGTCTATTTAGTTCAATTGCCCATTTCTGGATTGGGTCATTTGCTTTTTTAATGTTAAGTCTTTTACGTTCTTTGTATATTCTAGATTTTAGTTCTCTGTTAGAAGAGTATCTGCCAAAAATCTCCCATTCTGTTTGCTCTCTCTTTTTTTTGATATTCATTTATTGGTGCATTGTAATTATACATTTTGATAAAAATCAGGGTAGCAGCATCATACATGCACACATTGCTCATTTAGCCCTCTTGATGGTTTCCTTTGCTGCATAGCAACTGTTTAATTTAATACCATCCCATTTATTAATTCTTCTTTTAAATTCCTGAGCTTTTGGGGATTTTATCAAAGAAGTTTCTACCACTGCCTATATGTTGGAGTATTGATCTTATGCCCTCCTCTAGTAATTTCAAAGACTCTTGTCTAATTTTCAGGTCTTTGATCCATCTTGAGTGACTCTTGTGCATGGTGAAAGGTTGGGGTTTAATTCCATTTTTCTGCAAATGGATAGCAGTTTTCCTAATAATATTTGTTGAAAAAGCTGTCTTTTCTCCAGCATATGTTTTTGGCACCTTTGTAAAAAATCAATTGGCTATAAGTGTGTGGATTTGCTGCTCTATCTTCTGTTCTGTTCCATTGGTCTATGTGTCTGTTTTTGTGCTAATACCATGCTGTTTTTATTAGTACAGCTCTGCAGTATAATTTGAAGTCAGGTATTGTGATGCCTCCTGTATGGTTCTTATTGCTGAGAATTGTTTTGGCTATTCTGAGTCTTTTGTTTTTCATATGATTCTAGGACTAACTTTTCTAGCTCTGTGAAGAGTGACATTGATATTTCAAGTCTATTTTATCTGATATATGTATGACAACTCTTAGTTTCTTTTGGATTCCATTTGCATGGAGTGTCTTATTCCATTTCATGACTTTCACTCTATGTATGTCTTTAGAGGTGAGGTGTGGTATGTTTCTTGTAAACAACAGATAGTTGGATCTTGTTTGCTTTTATCCATTCACTTATACTATGTCTTTTAATTGGAGAATTTAGACTTATCTACATTAAAATTATAGTGTAAAATTAATTCAAATTGTTAAAATTATTTGTAGAAATTTAGTACTACAGAGGAATTACTAATTAAGGAGAAAATAAATTCTGCTTTAAAATATACCTTATATTCTATTATTTATGATAAATATTTATTTTACATGGATTATAACTAGAAGCCTTAATTGAAATTATGTGGCTTATATTTTAGCGAAGGTTATACTGGATAAATATAAAATAGTAATAATATGATTCATAATTGTCCACATTTGGGGACACTTGTCAGTCCACTCCCAGTCAAAATAGCTTCAAATAATTACTAAATCCTATTAATTATAATCATAAGAGTAATAATAATAATTATATCCTGTAATAATATCCTATTATTATTAAAATAGTAAAATATTTTTGTACTGAAAATACCTTATTTTATTTTATTTCACAGTGCTGGGGATTGAACCCAGGGGTGCTCTCACTCTGAGATACACCTCCCCCCCTATTTTATTTTGAAACAGAGTCTCGTTAATTTACTACATGCTGCTGACCTCAAATCTGTGATCCTCCTATCACAGCCTTCTAAGTACTGGGGTTATAGGCATATGCCACCACACCTGGCAAGACATTTTAAATATGCGAAAAATATACTGCAATTGTTAAATTTCATATAGTTAATAATATATATAATATTCAAAATATGATTTTTTGAGTTCTAATTTCCTTATACAATGAGGTGTTATGCTGTTCTTAACAAAAATGTATTTTAAATTTGAGCTAAATCATCTTTTGAGTACATCATTTTGAAAAATCTATTAAAGAAAATTGGACTTAGTTTATAGCCTTCAATTATTGATATATGCTGGAGTTACAGTAACTATCTTATTCATAGTGATTTTCTGTCATTCTCAATAAAGCATAATTGGATAAATCCAGCAACCTTTTTTAAGCATAATTATATCTTCAACACTAAACAGCATTCTGTACATTCTTATTTCCACATTCTTTATTACACATATATATATATAAATAAATAGTATAAATATATATTATCTATTTAAATGCTGTCTATATTTTAATTCTCATGGAATGAATTATGACATTCTGAATTACTAAATCAATAATTATTTTCTGTATTACTTAATTTATTTTTTCTTAGTGGTTATGTTCCTTGAGTGTTGACTTTTAATTATAAAATGAAAACAAGTATTTAAAGGGTGATAACCCTTCAAGTTTAAAATATATGGGAGACATTAAATATAATTTAATTAAAAACAGTGTGTAGTGTCAATCCAGATTATCAGTTTAATAAGTTTTGGTTAATTTTGAAAACTTTAGAAATTTCTAATCAAATTTTGCAGCACCTTTTCCCAATTTTAACAATAGAAAACCTCTGTTCACTTGGGTATTGATGGCAAGGTTTTTGTGTTTAGTTTTAAAAACTGCATTTTAATAAATACCACTAATATCCTATTTTTGAAGTTATAAATATTAAAGATCAAGTTTTCTGGTTTGTGTCACACTTCCAAAATGGTGGGTGTAGCTGCAATATATATTATTTTTTACTTACAAGGACTTAATATTTGAATAAATCAGATTAACCAGCTTTCATTAAGTTCTTGCTATATCACTTAGACTCTAAGGACACAAAATTACTGTTTATAACAATATATATAATATATATACATATATACACATATACAAATGTATCCCTACACATACAAATATATATCACATATATCTTATCATATACATATATGCATACATGTATATGTTCAGTACAAAGAAATATGCTATATGTGATAAAAACAAAATGATCATTTTTCATTCTTCAGAATGTTTATAAAAGTTGGTGGAGAATAAAAAGTCATACAAATGAAAGCATGACAAAAATTTACTATCTGTCATAAGAAAGAAGCTAAATAAATTGTTGAAAAGTCTCAAGCATGAATGGGCAAAGAACACGCAATAGTGGGGATTAACACATGCATTATAAGAAAGATAGCATTTAAAATGAACCTGGATGGATAGAAAAATAATTAAAAATAGTCTCCGTCTGTCCTGGGAATTGCCAAAATAGTCTCCCTAAACATATTAACATAAGGTATAGGTTTTGTCTCCTACTCCTTGCCCGACTTAAATAGACTTTGTTTTTTATTTTTTATTTTTTTTTGCGGTACCGGGGATTGAACCCAGGGGCGTTCTACCTCCCCGCTACACCCCCGGCCCTATTTTTTTATACTTTATTTTGAAACCGGGTCTCACAAAGTTGCGGAGGGACTCACTAGGTAGAGAGAGAGAGACCGGGGGAGAGAGAGAGAGAGAGAGAGAGAGCGAGCTGAGGCTGGCCGCGAACCCCGATCCTCTGGTCTCCGCCTCCTAGAGTACTAGGATTACAAGCGTGCGCCACCATGCCCGGCTTTAAATAGACCTTGATAGTGTTTCCCCCAAAATTTGTAGCTAATAATATACAGACATCATGTGAAACAGCTGTGCTCCAAAATCTTCTAATATTTTTGAATAAAACACTGAGTTAGAATTTGGAGAAATTCTACTACTTACTTAAATAATTATTTGTTAAACATTGTCTTTGTTAAGATTTAAATGTCAATTTTGCCTTTGATTGTTTATTTTCTGTCTTTCCCAGTAGCATGAAAGGTGTAAAGAATATTTTTTATTTTCTCTCTACAGTTTGAACAAACCTTCCTACAATGCTGACAAAAAGTTTGCCCTCAAAAAATAAACAATCCCCAATGTCTTCTACATGCTTTCAGATTAAATCTAAATCCTCTATCATAGGATACAAGCCTTTTAAAAGATAGTTCATTTATAATTTTTCTTTTTGCTCGGAATGTTTCTCCTGCAACATGAAGAGGAGGGTTTCCTCAGGGTCAGGGAACGATACATAGGCTAGTGTGGACAGGGACAGTGAGTGTGATTGGAGATGACCTTCGAAGGGCCTTTAATTATCCTGTGGGAACGCCTAGGCTGTGTTGTAACTTTGTAATGAAAATAACTGGAGTTTCCCCAAGGAGAGCCAGGTGAGCTGTGGCTGAGGAGTGAGCATGGCAGCCAGGTAGCTGCAGTCTCAACAGCAGATTCAGCTGAGCTGTTTCAGTGGCATGGAGTACACCAATCTGTGATTTAAATGAGGAAACCAACATATACATATAGAAAAGTGCTTTAAGGAAGTGTGTTCTGAACGTAAAACAAACCCATTGGATAGCTCTGGGAAGACTGGAATCAAGGGAGGATGGTAGTTTTGTTTTCATTTTGGCAAAAAAGTTTGTAGATGCTTGAGGGCTTTATCTCTGAGAGCAGAACCAGGGTTCCTAACTCAAAACTTTCCTCAGTATGAGCTAGGGCACATCTTAATTCTAATAGGAAGAAAGGTGTAGAGGATGGATACAACTGCATATAGGTTTGGAGATTTGGTGGTAGGAAAATGAGAATTTTCCTTTCTTTCTTTCTGATGATTTCCAACTTCTGACTACAGAGAAAATGCATTAGCTGAGTAGTAAGAGAGGAAGAGAACTTGTAAGGAGTTTGAAGAAAATAGGAGATGCTACAAAGCAATCATGTTGATGTTAGTAAACTAAGGGAATAACAATAATATGATTGTCTAGCATAGTTGGGATTTGGAGTTATGATTTAAAGGCAGTGAGTAATTTGTAGTGATATTTTTCTTTGATAACCTTCAACTGTAGTCTTCCATTTTATTACTTCTATCTGCAATAAGTGTTACTCACTTCCCCAAAACATATCTCATACCTAGTGTTTTCTAATCTGAGAAAATTATACCAGCTATTTCTGCACAGTTTAATCCAAACACTTTGTAGTCATTCTTACGATTTCGTACCCACTCATCCAATTCATTAAATATATTATGAAATCTAATTGATTTTGCCTCATTCTCATTCTTTGAATTCACCAACTCTTTTCAACTTTGAAACCACTGTTGTTAAATAACAGTGTCTCTTTCTGGACTAATGCAATAAAAACAAAAGTGTTAGTTGTTTCTCTCCTTGCATTCTCCAATCCATTCCCATGCTACTATAAGATGATCTCTCAAACACCACTTTGATCTCATTATTTTCCTACTTAAAATTGTGAAGTTACTGTAAATATATAAAGTTTAAACTTGTTAAGACTTTGCAACTATAAATATATAAAATTTAAATTTGTCAAGACTTTACAATGACTTCTTTCTCTGTAAAACAAGCTCTCAAATACATATGGTTAATCCATTGTAAATTCAAAATATAATAAGAAAAAATGCATTTAAAACATCTGACCTGCCAACACCATAGCTTAGCCTAGCCTACCTTCAGTGTACTCAGAATACTTACATTAGCATACAACTGGGCAAAACCATCTAACACTGCCACTATTTTATATTTGATACACCCGTGGCTGACTGGGAGCTGCAGCTGCCACTGTCCATATTGTGGAGAATACCCAACATGTATCACTAGCCCAGAAAAAGATCAAAATTTTAAAAATCCACATATAGATTCTGCTGAATTTGTATTACTTTTGCACCACTGTAAAGTAGACACTTTGTTAAGTTAAACCATCATAAGCTGGGGGCTATCTGTACTTGTAAAAGCTATGAGGTTTTGTAAACTGATGCCGTCTGTGATGTATAAATTTGTCTCTTCCACTTTTTTTCTGTCTTCCTGATCAATTCCTTAGTTTCCTTTATCCCCATGTGTTTTCTACCTCATGTGGTCCTTTGAAAGGTTTTCTCCCCCTCAGGCACTGATAAACTCCTACTCAATTGGATAATTTTTCTAACCTTTCAAATTCCAACAGAGATTCTACTTCCTGAGGGAAGTCTTCTTTGATATTCTTGTTCAAACTGGGTGGTCTATGTTCACTTCTATCTCTCTATCTCTTTCCTAGCATAATCATATTTGTAATTATTTATGTGATACTTTTAAGACTCACTAAGGCAAGACCATTCTATGTTGTTTATCTCTGTAATCTATAACCAAGAAGACTTTCTGGCCCGCCACACCTACTGAAATAATTTTTTTAGACTATTGAACAGAGAGGGGCATTTATCTATATTTTACTTATGTTTATATTATTTCCTATTTCTAAAACTCCTATGGAGGGTTGAACTACAGTGTTGTACATGGTAGCATAGAAAGTTTTAACTTGAAAGGCACTCATTTAAAAAAGGTTTCATGAATGATAAATGGATTTTTGCAAAATATGCAGAATGTGTGTACTGACACTTCATGTCTTTGAAAGCAAATAGAGCTTAAAGTGAGAATGGTTGTACTAAAAGGATAAAAGAAGAAAAATTGGATAACTTAGCTAAGTATGGTATTGGTTGCTGCAGCAATCCTATTAGGAGAAAAATAATATTTTAAATCTTTGCCTAATCATTTTGCTACAAAAATGTCCTTAATACTATCAAAAAGCTCTTCTTATCTTTCAAATACCTTCACATTCTCTCTGAATTTATAAGAGCATTAAGGCTTTACTATCACTATAATTAGATCTACTGAAAAAGTACCTTCTTATTTTCGCCAATTTCTGATTATTCATGGCAATGACAGAAAGCTTTAGCATGGATTACTAAAACCTGAGATCATTTCTACCATATGAAAATTAGCCTCAATTCATTATGTCTATCATAAGTTTCTATTGAAATACAAGTTCACCTTTGAATTTTGGCAAATGTGAACTGACGCTTCAATAAATATTCTTCAGAACATGTAGTGAATTTTGAAAATAGAAAAAATAGAATTGATGAGCTTTATATAAAATAAGCCATAAAAACTCTTCAAACCATCAGTTTGATGGCCTTCAATTTGCCCAAACCTAGCAATAGGAATATTGAAGTTTGACTTTCTTACCCACTGAGAAGACAGAAGGATATGAACGTCTATGAAATTCACAGAATTAAAACATCACTGATGTCATGAACAACTTAATTGCCTGACCACCAACACAGAAAAGTTAATAAAAAATATTAGCACTTTCTTTACCCAATTTTAAATTGTTCAGTAATTGTTCAGTCTTCCACTAATTCATTCCTGCATTTCATGACACTTTCTGAAAACCTACTGTGGTCAAACACTGGAATAAGTACTGTGAATGCGAAATTGAATAAAGCATAATTTTTACTGTTTATAATATTACAAATGTGTATGTAAGTATACAGAATATAAGTATTCCTGATATCAGAATATAGAAATGTTCAGTTAGTAAGAATCTCAAGGAAATATTTAAAAATGGAGTAAAATGTAAAACAAATATCTTAAATCTGACTCCTGATATAAAAAAATACAGATGAAACACCAGCTCACTTCTGCACTCTCTCCAGTCTAACAGAACATGTGACACTTTTAGTATCTACTAACCAATTTACTTATCAATTTTTTTATTGGTGCATTGTAAACATACATCTTGATGGGTTTCAGGGTGGTAGAAGTATACATGCACACATCGGTCAATTAGCCCTCCCCCAATTCCCACCCCAATTCCCTCCCCCTTCCCTCCTTCTCCTGCTCAGCATAGTACTTGACTTTGATAAGTTTGTATATGTACATCCTGAGCATTAGGGTGTTTCCCTCTTCCCCCCTCCCATCTCCCTCAGGTCGCCTTCTTTACTCATCGGAGGTTTTCTCCATCTTTGTCTAGAGTCCCTCCTATGCCCCTTTCTCCCTATCTTCTGCATATTAGGAAGAGCATCCTACCTTTTACTTTTTGTGACTGACTAATCTCATTAAGCATAATGTTCTCTAATTCCATCCATTTCTCTGCAAATGACAATTTTGTTCTTCTTGATGGCTGCATAACATTCCATTGTGTACATATCCCATAGTTTTGTAATCCATTCATCTGTTGATGGACATCTTGGCTGGTTCTTATCAATTTTAATATCAAAAATTTGAGCACCTGTTATGTACCATGCCATTCTAGATTTATACAGGATAAATTGTCTTTCTTCAACCTAGTTGCAGTGATACTAAGGTAAAATTTGTACTCGAAGCTCTGCTTCAGTTTTAAATACATAGAGCATTTATCTTCATAAATACAATTTCTTATAAGTTCCTGTAGCATAAAAATCATTAAAATATGTACATTTCATACATGTTTAATTTGAATGCCTTAAATAAATATTTGGTTATCTGAATGAATAGTCTGGTATTTACAATCCAGAAGCTTATAAAAAATTCTTGAAACCCATGCAAAGATTGTATTATCTGTAATTTGTGTATACTAGTCCAAATGATACATTATTCACAAAACAAACACTGCCTCTGTTCCTGGGAAAAGCTTAGTCTCTTATTTCTTTTGACAGTGTGCAGACCTGGGTTCTTCAAAGCCTCACCTCACAGCCAGAGCTGCAGCAAATGTCCACCTCACAGTTATACCCATGAGGAAGCTTCAACCTCTTGTGTCTGTGAAAAGGATTATTTCAGGAGGGAATCTGATCCACCCACAATGGCATGCACAAGTAAGGAAACCCATGGGTATTTGGTGATGCTAACTTTCACCAGTTTGAAGAAACAGCATGATTGAGCCTGTTACTTTCTATTAACATTTCCCCCTAAAACAGGCACAGTGTTTAATCTTCTCAACATAGTTTGCATCAAGTTCCAATCTCCTTAAGAAGCATCCCTTTCCCTACCTTCAAATTCAACATATGAGACACAGATAAACAATTTTCCTTTTATTTTGTTTATTTGAGCTTTCTTGATAGCCAAACCTTACTTTTGGCACATCTTCTTTTCTTTTCACATCAAACTTGTTTTATCTTCTTTCTAAGCCAGGTTTCTGATCATATAATTGTGCAGTAAATGGCACCTTCACCTTATTCTAACGTGACAATTGCAAGGCCATTGAAAAGGTCATTTACAAAATAATATAAGACACACATGAAAAACATAGAACACCAACATGGCAAATCATATTGGAATCATACAGAAAACCAGATTTTTATGAAGGCTTTCATGCAGCCTCCATGTTTCATGTAGTGAGTGTCCTTAACTATCATTAATAACAGGTTGGCTAGTCATATAATTAGTGTAGATAGATACTAAACATTCAATTCCATTATTTGCAGTGGATGAATCCACAACTATCAATGCTTTGGGTGCTTTTATTTTATAGTTTCCTATGTGTTTCTGGGAATGTGGCACATGTATGCATTTGTTTGCTTGGTGACTATATGTTCAGAGTTTTTCCACGTGCAAAGTCTCTGTAGCAATGAAACAAAAACAGAAAATACAAAGGAAGAAAAGTGAAACAATCGCTCTTCACAGTATTCAACTTCCATAACCTGCCTTGTTAGGTCCTAGTAAGTTGTAGTTGCTCTCAAAGGTGTTCACAAAACTTTTAAAATTTTAGTATACATCTGTCGACATAAATAGTACAGATTTCTTCTTAATAAATAGTCACAAATGAAAGTTTTATCTGAATTTCAGTGTCTGTATTTTATAGTCAGTGAAGCATATTTTCAGAATTCCTCAAATTGCTGATATTAATTAACATTGCACTACTGACTTTGCACTCTTTTTATTCCAAGACTTATAATTTTATGGGTTAGATGATTGATTACTACTGGCAAATAATTCCTCTTCAGATGAGTAAATGACATTATTACATACATTTTTGGAGGATGCATTTGACTGAACGTGATGAGTTTTGGTTGCAGTGGAGATTTAAAGAGTCATTTAGATTACTGAGAGACAAAGAATGCCCAAATAACAGGAGTAATGTTGGCTAGACAAGAGACTGGCAAAGTAAGGAAAGAAACCATGTGTGAATCATCTTTTAAATTTAATTAACTTTCTACTAGTATTTTTCTTTAAGTGGTCCAGCCATGAACTATCTCTTTTTATTGGCAAAAATGTGAGTCTCCCTTTCCGTATATTTGTTATGTTTGGCAATGGGGGAGAGGCTGTGTTTTGGTGCAAGGCTGCTTAGCACTGACAGAACTAAAGGCTAGAGGTAGGCTTCATGTATTTTTCTGTCTCCATTTATGTGAATTTCTAATACTATGTCTCAAAAGAACAATAATTTATATGCACTTCTCAAAAAAAAGACTACTGTAGGTTTTTGTTGTTGTTTCATTCATAGTGCCACAGATACTGCATAAGGTCCTCTTACGGTTTCATTGATGTTCAGATGAAGATCTTGAACTTCACTTGACCTTTGGATCTTTGGAATTGTATTTATGGTTCTGATTCCTTTTAATATTTTTTCTGGAATTTGGAATTCAGAATATTCAGGGGAAAAATCAAACAAAAATATGAACCATAATTTTGATGAACCAACTTAAATCAAGGGTCCTTCTCACAGATCCACTTTGGTTTACACATCATATCTATTATCAGAGCAGTGGGAATTTTTAGGTGTACGTTAAGGTTGAGATTCTACTCTTTACCGCTATTTTAGAGCTTCACTTGCATTTGTTTCTTTTTAACTTGAGAGGTGTATGTGCCTAACCAAAATGTTGAGGGACTATTAGTAGCAGCATCAGAAGAATAGCCAGGCTGATGCACTTTTATAGATGTAGGGCAAAGGCATTAAGCAAGTATAATTCTGTTAGAAGGAAATAAAACCAGAAGTTTGACATCTTTCTAAACCAGTCACATATTTGTCTACATTTTATCTTTTTCTCAGAAGTTAAGCCTATAACATTTTGACCTCAAATTAAAATATCTCCATAACTTTATTGTATTAAATAAGATAAAGTTTGTGATAAACAATAATATATGTATTTCCATCTTAAGTAATTGTTGAGACTTAAAAGTGACTTTTATATTGAAGTGTGTGAGGTTGAGCATATGAAGGAATGATTAGGGCTCAATCATCAATATAGTCATGGTGGGGATAGTTTTGGCAAAAAAGCCAACTCTTGAGTTTTGGGATAGTTTCATTTAAATATCATTTTTACAGCTAGCTTCTTAAATGCTAAGTAGCGTTCCTATCACTTTTAAATGTATTCTTCTTCAGTTATGGATTAATAAGTGTTAGGTTATTAATCCTTAATTGCTATTAATTTGAATACTTTGAACAAACAACACATATTAGGCTAAGCTAGATTATCTTAAGTAGTTGAATTAATGATTATGCACCACTCAAATACCCCATACTCAATTTTATTCCCGAAAGCAATGTAAGTGTATTTTCTCTTTGAGAACATCTAATAATACAACATCTATATTAGGTTTTAACTCTAAATATCCAAACATTGACTTTGGAGGTAGATATCATGTCATCGGTCTTAATTCTGTTTAGTATGCTTATTATTAGGTTCAGAAATAGTTGAAATAATATTAGAAGCCAGGCATGGTGGCACATGCTTGTAATCCCAGTACTTGGGAGTCTGAAGCCAGAGGATCACAGATTCACGGCCAGCCTCAGCAACATAGTGAGACCCTCTGCAACTTAGTGAGACTCTGTTTCAAAACAAAATCAATAAAATCGGACTGGAGGTGTAGCTCAGAGGTAGAATGCACCTTACAGCTCAGAGGTAGAATGCACCTGGGTTCCATCCCTAGTACCACAAAAAAAGAAAAAAAAAGAAATATTTGAATAAGATATCATCACTCCTTTTTTGAGAAATCTTGTAAGCAACCCAAAGCATGGGTTTCATCACTAAAATTTTTGTGAAAATATTTCATCTTATTGAAATAAGATAATACTGAATATAAATATATTTAACAATTACATTCAATTTCTATTAACATGGATAAAAACAGTAAAACAGTGTCTAAATACACTACATGAAGTTAGAAAAATTATATTAGTACTATTCTAAAATGTTACAATTCTATGAAAATATTTTAGTCAGATGTATTTCTTTCTTTATTGTGGTAGGCTATTGCAGATTCAAATTTGTTCTATTGATCCTTCAAAGTCTGAACCATGTTCACTCTTCCTATTGTAGTACCTTTGATGGTTAGTTTAAAATGAATTTTCAACTTTCAATTAAGTAAGATTTATAACTTGTAGGACCATAATATAAAAAGAATAGTAAGCAAGATAAGTTTTACTACAGATCATGACATTTACTAACTACTTAAATCCTAGTGCTTTCTTTATTTCACAGAGAGGGTTTCTAATTGCTTGTTATTTGTCAAATAGATATGTAATTCATTCTGATGGATTACATCAGAATCTAAGGCTATCTTTTTACTTGCTACATAATTTGTTGTCAAGAGCCACACTGAAAAATCCTGTTTTTATCTTTGCTTGTTGCTTAGTAGATTTTTCATATTTACTTCTTAATATCAATGAGGAAATAATCAGTTCAAACCCCAAGGAGAGTTATTTACCACTTTTTTTTTTTTTTTTTTTTGCAGTACCAGGGATTGAACCCAGGGGCGTTCTACCTCCGCGCTACGCCCCCAGCCCTATTTTTTATGCTTTATTTTGAAACCGGGTCTCACGAAGTTGCAGAGGGCCTCACTAGGTAGAGAGAGAAAGACAGAGAGAGACAGACAGACAGAGAGAGAGCAAGAGCTGAGGCTGGCCGCGAACCGGGATCCTCCGGTCTCCGCCTCCCAAAGTACTGGGA
>PVJS01030459.1:0-11037 GCA_004027185.1 Glis glis | reverse complement strand
ATTTACCACTTTTTAAGCATAAAATTTAATCCAACATTATTTGTGCATGCCTAGTTTTGCTCCATAATTATTTACATATATAATAAGCAAAACATCTGCTTTTACTAAACCAGTGTAATAACAATGCCAAGATAAATCATTTCTAAAAACCCACTCTCTTCCCTACAAAACTGTAACAAGATTTTTCAAAGATAATTACAAATTATGACTTAAAAGATTAATTGTAAACCTAGTTTCCTTCATACCAGAGACTAGTGTGGTAAAAATGATGCCTAATTAATATCATCTTAAAATATGTTTTTCTCACTTTACTTTGCAAACCAGGACCCCCCTCAGCTCCTCGGAATGCCATCTCAAATGTTAATGAAACTAGTGTCTTTCTGGAATGGATTCCGCCTGCTGACACTGGTGGAAGGAAAGATGTGTCATATTATATTGCATGCAAGAAGTGCAACTCCCATGCAGGGGTGTGTGAGGAGTGTGGAGGTCATGTCAGGTACCTCCCCCGGCAAATCGGCCTGAAAAACACCTCTGTCATGATGGTGGATCTGCTCGCTCACACAAACTATACCTTTGAGATTGAGGCAGTGAATGGAGTGTCCGACTTGAGTCCAGGAGCCCGGCAGTATGTGTCTGTAAATGTAACCACAAACCAAGCAGGTAAGTGTCATGCCCAAACAACCTGTGTATTGTAGGTCTACCTCTGTCAATTATCTCCATAGCTGAGGGCAAAGTTGACTAATATCTGTGGGGAAACTTCCCCATATACCAGAAGGTCAGGGCTTAAAGTATAGCACATATCAAAACACTTTTCTTTTAGTTTTAAACAAATAAAAGCTAAGGCTTTCCTAGCAGAAACATCCACAGAACAAAAACAAATACATGTTTCAATTATTTTTCATTAAAAATACATTTCTGGATCAAATTCATTTGTAGTAAATAATATTTCATAAACTTTTACATGATACATCTTGTATAGCCCAAATCTACATTTTATTCTGTTTTTATTATTCTTTTTTAAAATTCATTTGTATAGCATGTTATCAGGCAGATTTTATTTGTTTGTTTGTGCATTTGCTTGTTGCTTGCTTGCTGGGCACCAAAGCTAGATTTTCTTTGCAGATTGTAATAGTTTTTCCTCATTGTTTCTATTGTTATTATAGCAAAATGCATGAAATGAATTTTTCTTTGATAAAACCATTTATCAAAATTGGAATAACTATTTGCCATTATACAATCACACAAAAAACCAAGCATGTTCCATGTGGAGATCTTAGAATTATTAGGGTGTAGTTATTGGAAAGTAACTCTTTGAGCTACTTATTCTCTTATATTTTCTGCTCACAAATCAACATGGAAAACTTCTTTTCTGGTAAAAATAAAATCAAAGATAAACCATAGTTGATTTAATATTTAACCCACTAGGTAGCAAGAATCTTTCCAAGTGTAAGAGCAGTTTTTGTGCACCAACAGATATCTGGGAGGGGAAGATAGAGGCATTAAATATTCCCAAATCATAACTATCCCCTGTTCCCTGGACACAACTCTCATCTGAGGGTTTAGTAAGCTCATTACTTTTGTAGTTCCTCAGGTGTGTTTTGGTCAGTGAGCACATTCTTGCCACCATTAATAACAATAAAATATGATGTGTCTGAATCAAATTGGATTTAGTTTATAGAATATCAGTATATGTTTATAGGTTATGGAATGCTGGGGTTGAAGAGGGAATACTGTTGATTATCACGTGACAGCCAAAATAATTATTTTGAATTGCTGGATATGTCATAGATAACCAAGGTGTTATCTATGAAGAATAGGAAAATGGTACTGGGGATATAGCTCAGTGGTACAATCTCCAGTACCCATACCACTACACACACACACAATCAAGAATAGAAAATGCATGTGGTTGAATTCCTAGTGGCTTCTGATTGATAAAACACTCAGGAGCCGCCAGAATGATGTGAAGTTCCTGAGCAAAGAAATAAGAGTTATTCTTAGCACTATGTTTTCATCCACACTGAATGGATGTCCACAACATTTTTTTTTCCACAAGAGAAAACAATGCACATACATATATGTGATTTTTCTCAGTTAATGTGTTAAATATTTCTTCATTACTTTCTAACCTAAAAGAAGTGCTAAAGAACCGGGAAAATAGGAAACATTAATTTCCTAATAGCAATAGGAAAATTTAATTTTTCCCTCAGTATATATACACTGAGCTGCAAGCAAGAACAGTGTATGTTGACTGTCACACTAGACAGTGTTTAGTAAACGTGAACTGTCTTCCTTTATCAGGAAACTAATGGCTTCAAACCTATGGCTTCAGGCTTCTTCAGCAACATCTTTCAACCTTACTCGATCCCACTACAAATCTTCCATTATCATATTGAGAGCATATTGAATAATCAGTAAGCTTTTTTGTGTTCCTTTGGGAGTAAACTCTGTAGCTTACAGAACCTTAACTTCTTTGAAAGATATTCCTTTGAGGAGCTGAATACAGGAAATGGCTGTTTATTGTTTTTGCAGTGTGCTCAATAAAGAAACATGTGCTCTGATTGTCTTTGACTTGCTGGCCTGTTCAGACTCCAAAGTGTGTTATTTGGACCTTGGGTACCTTAAATACCAAGCAAGATTAATTTTCATCCAGCTGGTCCTGGCATTGCTCTCCTGAAAAACAAACAGCTGTAATCAGAGCAGACATTGTGTTGACTTTTGGTTGTTGTTTTTTTCCCCCCAAGTTGTCATGGTACACACTGTAAACGCCTTACAAAGCTATCCAAACAATTAAAATCAGAAGGTTTGTCTCAGTATTGGCATTCCAGATCAAATAAGTCTCACTTTCTACAAAAATTTTTATCTTTGAATGACTCATAAAAAGTCTTAGATTTAATGCCATTATTGCCAAATGCTTATTAAGTACCTACATCACATAAAGTGAGTGGTGGTAGTTTTTAGTACCTGCATATTTTTAAGTATTAAATTGAATAATGTTATCTATATCACATACAGTGTTTATATAAAAATATTTTAGCAGATTTTAACATAGCTTCAACTTCTTCTAAGGATTGTTTTCTTAAAAATGCATTTCTTTCTTGAATAATTCATTTCAAACTTGAATTGGCTTCCATAGATGTTTGACATTTTCTGACTGATATGATTGTTTTCTTGTGTGACATCAAATCTTGGATGAACTGTCCAAATTCAGAAAGTACAGGAAAAAGAGTTATCTGTTTATGATGAAAATTTGAAAATAGTTATTTGTTCAAGATGAAAATTTTGCAATCTTCCCTGAATTGAAATTGATTAGCTAGCCTTGCTGGTAGTCCATAAAAAGGTTCTGTTTTAATGATCAACATGGATATTTATACAACATTTAAAACATTTTCCCAAGCATTGTATCATTATGTAGTCTAACATCTTGCTTTTGGGAGAAGCTATCTAATTTCAAATAACATGTTTTTGCATGTAACTTAATAGTCAAGTCAAAATAGTAAGTTTGAAGGAAAAGCTAAATACTTGAATTAGTTGGAAGTTATGGTTGTTATAAAATGTGGTTATAGTATTGAGATTGATAGGAAAAAAACTGTAAACTTTTTGTGAGGTTTTTCTTGGGCCTGAGAAGCTGATATGCATGAAGGAGGAAAAAGAAAAAACAATAAAGATGTAGATGTGACAAAATGGTAAAGGAATGCTGGCTGTGGGGATGGAGAAATGAGAGGAAAATAAAATGTGAACATACTAATTGTATAATAAACTTTCTATAAATAGTCAAGTTGCAAAGGGGATAAGATAGTGGATCTGCACACTGTGCTTTATTAGATTTTAAACTCAGAAAAGGATTAAAATTTATTGAGTTTTTCAAGTTTTTTAGTAAATTTATGTCTTTTTTAGCGTCTCTGATTTTTTAACAGTTTCATTGGTGCACTGTAATTATGCATCATAGTGAGATTCAAAGACACATATAAAGTAGTGTCTTTATATGTGTGCACATCACTTGATATGTTTCCCTCCAGAACCCACCTAGCTCCCACTGTCTCCCTGTGCAAGTCAGTAAAGTTGTAGTGACATCTTCATGTATGGATGTAGCACTAATTGTACTCTTTCTTTCACTGATTTTCCTTTTCCCCCTCACCACCTCCCTTCCTAAAACCCCTTCTATTATTCTACTGTTCTCTCTCCTCAAGTTCCCTTTCTTTCCTATTTTATCTCTGGTTTCCACATATGGAAGAAAACATAAAAGCCTTGATTTTCTGAGACTGACTAATCTCACTAAGCATAATGTTTTCTGGTTTCATCCATTTTCATGCAAATGACATTTTGTGTTTATGACTAAAATTCCTTTGTGTATGTATACCACATTTTCTTTATCCATTCATCTGTTGTCCAACACCTAGGCTGGTTTAGTAATTTGGCTATTGTGAATTGTGCTGCTGTAAACATGGATATGCATGTATCACTACAGTATTCTGACTTTACTTTTGGACAGATACTGAAGAGTGGTATAGCTGAGTCTTAAGGTGGTTCCGTTCCTAGCCTTTTGAGGAAACTCCAAACTGATCTCCATAGTGGTAGTTATACTAATTTACAATCCCACCAACAGTATAAGAGTTCCTATTTCTCCATATCCTTGCCAGTATTCATTATTGTTTGTACTCTTGATGATTGCCATTCTTACTGGGGTTAGATGGGATCTCAGTGTAGTTTTGTTTTGCATTTCTGTGATTGCTAATGATGTTGAAATTTTTTTATATATTTATTGGCTGTTTGTATATGTCTTTCTTATATGATAAATTATTTTAAAAAACTGATTTATTCACAATAATATTTATTTGCCAAGAAAGCAGTTAGATTTACTCACAACACTTATGA
Organism: Glis glis; assembly: GCA_004027185.1. Taxonomy (NCBI): domain Eukaryota; kingdom Metazoa; phylum Chordata; class Mammalia; order Rodentia; family Gliridae; genus Glis; species Glis glis. Next base: position 6,162 of record PVJS01030459.1, on the reverse strand, counting down.
TACTCTTCTATTTTATTCTTTTAAGGAATCTAATATATACCCTTTTATATGGATAAATAGAGATCTACACATAGTGTAAAAATTAAAGATTTTATTGAAAAAGTTACTTTGAAAGTTTCCTCATGTGCTCTCAAAATAGTTTACATTTATTATATGCTACAAAGTACAACAAACTCACCTCTTACTTGGGAGGAGTAATCTCTCCCAAGCTTTCAGAAATATCCTGAAGGCAGGAGGTCCTTTCTTTTTTCCAGTGCTGGGGATTGAACCCAGGAGTGTTCTACCACTGAGCTACATCCGCAGCTCTCATTTTTTTATCTTTTTTTTTGAGACAAGTTCTCACTAAATTGCTGAGGCTGGCCTCAAACTTTGGACCCTCCTACTTTAGCCTCCCAAATAGCTGAGATTACAGAAATAAGCCACCATTCTCAACTGTCCCTATATTTTGATGTTTTATTTCTTGGTTCTTGCCAAAGTGTCTGGAACACATAATACCCCCAGTTCATCAGGTCCTTCAAGTTTGATGCCATTCTTTTAGTTTGCCAGTATAAAGTTTCAAAGGATGGTAGTGAACCAGGGTTTTGGAAGACTAAATGATGTTGCAGAGCTAGAAATTTAAAGGAATACTGAAACAAGATAGTGAAAGTACACTGATGTTCTTCTAATGTGTCAGTAATTGTTTTCTGGTAGCCTCTGTTTATTGAGATGTTTTTTAAAAAGTCACCATCATTTGCTAGACTATTATTATAATTCAAAGTGCCAGGGTCTTTGTTGATTCTCTTTACTGGAAAAAACACTTTGGCAATATGTGTAACCACTATCTGATTAAACCTATTTTTGTTTGTCAATTTTAATTTGTCTTCTACTTTATAGACCAAGTAAGAAATTTAAATCTGCTCATATATTCATAACTCTTAACCTTTCTCTTTCCATGTTGTTGATGATGGATGGCACTAATTACAGCATTCCCTCAGAGATGTGTGTTTATTTATTTTTTTTTGAAAGAAGGACATACTCAAAGTCTTTAGTTTGTCCATTACAACAGTTTTACAATTAGTTTTTCTTTCTTGTGCAATCGGGACAAAGAGAAATTTCTTTCAGTTACACAGTAAATCTTCCATAGGCATACCAGAGATTGGGAAATATGAAATAATTATCTATAATATGGAATGGGGCCAAAATCCAATTCATCACAAGATCTACATAGTCTCTACTTAGGTCCAGGTTTCTTAGTGATAATCTGAATTCATGGGGATCAGTGTTAACCTGAATGAAATATTCAATAATCTCTAAAAAGTTTTGACTTTATCTCCACCACTTTCTCTCTCCAGTGAATTTAGAAATAGTCACGGATGCTATTAAGAAAAGCCATTATATGAAAAATATACATTATTAACATATGATGCTACTGCAGAGTCTTTCCTAAGATTATCTATGCTCTCTTCAGTTAAGGAGCTGTTGAGTAGGTTAACTAACTCGGGTATGGAAGCTGTTGAGAAGCCATGAGTAACTAGACGACTAAACACAGATTTCATTGATGAAATGATGTCATTGATGGTACAGACCATTTGTCCCATTATTTCAGTCTGTGCATGCCAGAGTACTTATTTTTTACTATTCAAATCCTGCTGCCTATTATGATATTCATGCCCACTTTCTTTCCAGTGATAAAGTACTACAATTTGGCTTCTGTCACACTCTGGCACCTTATAGCAATTCAAAAGCCATATCACTATAGCTTCAAATCTGTTCTCAAGTATGGAAACAAAAATTGTGGAGATTAAAAAAGTCATACAGTTCTTATCAATTTTGTTTTCATTGCTATGATCAAGAAATTGTTTTCAGCCGGGCATGGTGGCGCACGCTTGTAATCCCATACTTGGGAGGCGGAGACTGGAGGATTCGGGTTCGCGGCCAGCATCAGCTACTTAGTGAGGACTCTGTAACTTTGTGAGACCCAGTTTCAAAATAAACTATAAAAAGTAGGGCCGGGGGTGTAGCTCGGAGGTATAATGCCCCTGGGTTCAATTCCTGGTACCACAAAAAAAAAAAAAGAAATTGTCTTCTGGGCCCTTTTTTGAAGTTGTAATCAGTGGACAATTCATAGGTCTTGAACGATAAGTCCACTTCAGCATTACTCTTTCAGTAGGTCATTGGATTCCTTCTTGTACATGAAAAGAAGGAATTTTCAGTACCTGAACTTTGTTTAACTTGGGTCTTCTTTCATTCCAGATTTTGGTCAACTAATTAAAGAATCATTTAGCACCTGTGCTAGCTACCAGCAGGGGCACAGAATCTCCACTTGTACATTTATGTTAGCTTGAAATAAATTCATTCTTGTTTCTATCTAGGAATGCATAAAATCCATTTTCATGCTTATTACCCCCATGATTTTTCAAATTTAAGCTATAGAATTTTGTGAGTCTCATGTGTAAGAAGCTTTCGGTTCCCTCACATTTACTAGATAATTGGGTCCCAAGACGATGTTGGGATCTTGAGTTTATATGGGAAAATAAGTTTGAGCAGAAACAGAATTGCTTTCTACAATTAGTTTACCACCTAAGATAAGGGATGGCTCTTCATATGGAAGAAATAAAAGGGGGTTTTCCTCAGTCAGGCATGGATCAGCTGAATCTGCTAGCAAAAGGGCCTCAGTAATTTTTAGAAATCAAAATTTATCTTATTTATCCAAACATTCCAATGCTCATGATTTAAGAGATTTCTGCAACCAATGGTCTCATTTTCCTAAAAGGCAAAACAAAACAAAAAATCAATCACCTTCATAATTCAGAAATTCTGTGAGAAAAAAATTGGATTTTGAAGTGTAGACATGTCAGTCTCTTCACTATAAGAAACTTGAGAGACTTAAGACATCCTGGAGATGCCCTGATCATCCCACTCTTTATTAGTGACCTTTCAGAGTATATTATATTTGCAACCAAGTAAAACAAACATTAGGAACAAAAAGAGGAATGTTTAAGATGACAGTCTTTTAAAGGAAGGAAATATAGGGCCAATAACCAGGCTGGCTGTATTTAAGCATAGCAAGTATCTATTTAGTATTAGAAGATGGCAATTTGAAAACTTCTGCCACAGAGGGGCTTGTAACTCAGCACCTGTGCTCACCTTGAAAAGTACTTCTTGAAGATAGTGTTTTTGGTGACCAAATTCAACCTTTGCTAGAACTATAAACACATAAGAAATAATTATGAGAAGTCAGATTCTCTGACTACCTAATTTGTGAGTACTCTGTGTTCAGTTGGAAGCTCTAATGTAGTTATTGAAACTCAGTATACACAAAGCTTTATTTCTAAAAAAAACAAAAACAAAAACAATGATACTAGTATATCACATTTTCACTTCTTTCTCCATTTCCTTTCGCAGTTTACCTAGTATGGTTTTATTGTCTTCAAAATGAAACTTACAAAGAATAAATTGTTTGGTTTTTTCTTGTATCTGTTACATAGAACACCAGATTGGTATACTGGTTAAAATTCTAGACCATGGATACAGATTTCCTGTTTTCTATCCTGTCTCTGCCCTTTACAAGCTTTTCTTGATTTGGATGTTGCTTAAATATACCAGTACTTCAGTTTTTATACTGTGAAATGGAAAAATAATAGCATCTATGACATAGGATGGTTATGAAGACCAAATAATGTCTACAAAATAATTATTGAAGTGTACCTTATTATATTCAAGACATTTCACTAATTATTTTGTTCTTACTTTAACACTGTTGTACTCTTGTTTCTTGATGTTATTTTAGTATTTAAGAAAGTTTTCAGTAATACTCCAAATATTTTGAATCCATGGAATAAACTATGGAAAAAGGTTTTATATTTTATGAATATTATATAAACAGACTCATTAGAGAAGTAAAATGAAGTGTATAAACTTGAAAGCAAAAAAAAAATGGAAAGAACCACTGATATCACAGATAATAAAAGGCAAATAGCTTCAAGCTTGGAGGAGTAACCAAGAAAATTTTTTCCAATGGAGACTATATCTTCAATGATTTTTTTAAAGCACTTAGCTTTATATTAACCTTGAAGTTCTAATACTCATGATGTATCCAGAAAAATAACATCAATAAACAAGAGCATAACAGTGTTAATACAAGAATGAGAGTGAGAGAGAGAGAGAGAGAGAGAGAGAGAGAGAGAATGAGAGAGAATAACATATAGAGAAAACAGGCACATTTTCATCAAAATGTATTTGGAAAAGGTACAGATTTTGTTAACTGCATCATTTTCATATGTGGATGGATATTTGATTACTTAATGAAGTTTCTAAGGAGAAATAATAACTAGAGACAAGTGCTTTGTTGAAACCTATGTTATGAATATCTCTGTATTGATCTCACATTATTGTTTCTGTATCTAGAACCATGTTCTCATTATGGCCTACAACAAAAAACTTTTAATTTTGCCAATTGAAGCTGCTTGTCTGCATTGAAATTTGGCTTAAATGAGGCTTAATCTCGGTTTGCTACCACACATGTTTGCTATTTTGAAATCAGTTCAAAGATGAGATTCTAATCCAGTGAATATGTCCATAATTCATCTCTGGTTTATTTACTATGGCTTAAATGGTGAAGAATATTTTTAGAAGACTTTGACATTCAGGTTTTGTTCCTCGACTTTAGAATCTTGCTAGGAACTCACCTCATTTCTAAGAAGGCACATCAGGCTTTTTCTTCCCTGTTCTTCCTTCTACCTGTTGTAACAACACTGTTAGAAACAGTGATATCTAGTACGTTTCAACGCTTACTGTGTGCACGTTCCTATGCAGAGAACTTTATTTGCACTTCCTTATTTGATCCTAGCAATATCTTCATGACATAATATTATTCCCATTTTTAGGATGAAGAATCTGAAGTTTAAAGATGTGAAGTGATTTCCCAGGGTCACAGATCTAGTAAGTGAGGGAACAGGAATCTGAGTCAAGGAATTCTTAATCTAGCACCATTATACTCTGCATCTCTACAAAATATTGCACACACTGTTTCCTCTACCTGAAACCTATTTTCTTACGTCTTCGTCCTGATAGCTCAGATCTGCCAAAATTGCTGCTTCCTTGAGAAAGCTTTCTCTGCTCTCCAGTTTGAGCATGCCTCTCTAAACTCTGAGTACAAAGCTCTACAATCCCCTCTTCTCCTGTCTATATTTTTGTAATCATTTTTTGGGAGGGAGGGAAATAGGACAGTCCCTATCCTTGTACCTCATCAAGAGGTATGATTACAATGCATCAATAAATTTAAAATATTTTTAATAAGAAAAAAAGTAATATATAAATGGATGGATTTGATGGTTTCTCTATTATTCAAATCAGTATTATAAGTCCAAGTATTGGTAGTGATGTTAAAATATAATGTGTTTTATGGAATTTACTTATTTTTTCTTTTTGTGGTGCTGGAGATCAAACTCAGGGCCTTAGCACATATACTGAGCAAGAGCTCTACAACTGAGCTACATCCTCAGTGATATATGTGTTTTAAACATTTTTGGAATTTTTCAAATTATTCTGTACTATTTTGTTTTGTTTATACATGTTTAGTATTTCCTTTTTTCTTTTTGAATTAAATATCCAGACACAAAGTCCAGACTGTAGTTCATAGATTCAGGTTTTCAACAACCCTGAGATAGGACATTATTATTTAAGTCCTGCTGCTAAGCTGGCCTGCCTAATTTCTTATATTATCTTCTTTAGACATTATAATCTTGACAGATGATTCACTGAGCATGACTCAACCCATTATAAAATGAAATTTTCTATAATAATTACTGTGCTATTTAATGAAAATTCAGTGTATTAATTTCTGTCACTATAACAAAATGCCTAAGAAAATTGACTTATAAGAGAAAAAGTTTATTTTGGCTTAAAGTTTTAGAGGTTCCAGACCACGATTGGGTGGAAACTTTGTTTTTAGGCCTCTGGTGGGGGTGTCAGATGACAAAGGTGAGGACACCACAGTGGAGCACACTGCTCTCCTCATCAGCCAGGAAGTAAAGGGAAAGGGGGAGGGTTCCACAGTCCCCTTTGAGGACACACCCTCCGTTACCTAAGGACCTCCTGCTAGGTCCTAGCTTTTTAAATGTTCTACTACCTACCAATAGGACCACCCTGGGGACAAAGACTTTAACACATGTTCCTTTGGGG
>PVJS01030458.1:0-24076 GCA_004027185.1 Glis glis | reverse complement strand
CAACTTGACCTGATCATGACACACCCAAGATTATGTGATTTTGGGTGTGTAACAGCAGATTAAAGAGAAAGCCCTGCCCTGAATGTAGGCAGCAGGATTCTGATAGGTGCGGACTTAGATAAAGAGGGAGAAGCCGCGTAGAGTGTGTGCGACTCTTTCCGAGGAAAAACGCATCTGCTCTCGCCTGAGATCATCGGCCACCGGTTTCGCTTTTCTCCGAAGAGCTTCTTGATCTTCTCGGCCTCCCGCTCTTGGAACTGAAATTCCACCATTGTTTCTCTGAAGAGCTTCCTGATCTTCACGTCTTGGACTGGGACTGAGTTGGTGGTTGCTCCGATCCTAAGACTCTAGCTCTTAGACCGTTCGACCAGCTACTGGTTCCTCTGACTCTATAGTGCAATCAGAACCTGGGACTACATTGCTTCAAACTGTAAGCCCATCTGATAAATCCTTTTTTTCAAATATACTCATTCTGTGTATTCTGTTAATCTAGAGAACCCTGTCCAATACATCCATGAAACAAAAACGGGACAATAATAGTAAGGAAAAATGAAAGAAAGAAAGAAAGAAGAAAGAAGAAAGAAAGAAAGAAAGAAAGAAAGAAAGAAAGAAAATATGCACCAAATGTGTGTAATGCATGTTCCCTACAAGAACCTAAGAAGAGGTTTTAAAAGTTCTATAGATAAGAAACCTGGGATCCAGGGTTATTTTTTCAAGTTCAATTTTCACTAAACATAAATACTAAATTTAAATTTAACTCTATTTGACTTCAAGATTCAAGCTCTTTTTACTAACTCATTCGATTGAGAGATTACACTTGCATGTCATGATGCTACACTTTGATGTTTCCTGTGGGATTCATGGAGTCATTGGACTTATTTAAAAATATTAAAATTATGAGTATGTGAAAACGTGGCAAGAATAATGATCTTGAAGGGGAGAATTATAATTCTACTGGTATAGCCTTACTTCTGCAAGAAGTGACATCACAGTCTCTGGACAAGTCTATGGGATCTCCTTTAAGGAATTATAAAAATTCATAAGAAATATACTTGCTCACACTTATTTTCACTAATTTAAATATCTCTTGATGTTTGAGTGGGGAATTCAATTGATCTTAAAAAACCTACCTTAAAAACTTACAAAAGATAATGTTACAAATCCAGCCATCTGTGTTTCTTCTTTTACTTGTTTTGCCAATTTAATATGTTTTCTCTCTCTCTCTCTCTCTCTCTCTCTCTCTCTCTCTCTGTGTGTGTGTGTGTGTGTGTACACGTGAATGTGTGTGGGTTTATCAGCATCTCAGAAAGTATTTTGCTGTCAAAGATTGAGATAGCAGTGCAAAGAAAGCCAGCTGAGTTTATATTGTCATTCTCTGAACACACTAAGCTATTTAGAGAATGTAGGGTGTCTAGGGTACAATACTTAAAGAAAGTGTCCTAAATTGATCAGACTCTCCCTGTCTTTCTCTATTCCATTGTTTTTAAACCTGTTGAGAAACAGTTTTAGTTTGTAGTGTGCTTGAAGCACGCTTGGAGATATAAAGTTCCCCAGCAGAATCTTTTCCCCCTCTCTCTTCTCACTGCAGCATATAATCAGTTTGGAGGAGTCCTTATCCCTGGTAAAATCATGAACAGGAAACAGGATGAATAATATCCTATTATAAGACTCCAGGAGTCAGAGAGTATCTCTGACATCAGAAAAACCTTATTCCTTTTTCAAGAGCAATATTCTGGTGCCTCGTACAAGGACCCAAATTTCCTGATTCACAATTATAATACATTGACCCAGACATTTATATTTGTTTTTAAAAGTGAGGAAGCCATTGGCAACTTTAATTTATTTTTAGACACTGACCCTGTTATATTATGGGGACAAATAACTCCAAAGAGATTATAAGGGTGCATGGGAAGCAAAGGTGTCGTTGATGAAAACACCTCTTATCTTTCCAAGATGTTATCCAAAATAATTGGTTAGCAAATGAAATGACTCCAGTTCAAGTAATGACTTTTCTCTGTGCCATTTGCAGTATTTATGTTGATGGCAAATGATAGAAACACAAGGAGTTTGAATCAGAAAATCTACTTTGGAAAGGGCCTGCTTTCAGGATAATCAAAAACTTGTGAAATGCTTCCTCTTCATTTCCAGGCTATTTGCCGCTGCACCTGCTCAGTTGCAGTTCCAACTGGCTCGTGGCTTCCCGCTCCCTCTTGATTAAGAGTGTGGCTTCATCACACAGGTCGGGAAGCTCTCACACCTGTATCGGAGTTTAGAATTTCTTTTTTCAAAGGAGGATCTTAAATTAAACTCCATACAAAAAAATACACACACACACACACACACACACACACACACACACACAGTTTGTTTCCCCTCTCTCTGCTTCAGAGGTAGTTTTTTCCTAAGAAATGATATAGGATGCCACAGTCCCATGCAACAGGAAGGTCTTGACTGATTCTGACACCAATTCTTTTGATCTCCTTCATTTGCCCCAAATTAAGAGATATTGAGCAATAAACAGTAGGATTTTTGTGAGCAAGAACATTATTATTAGTATTTTCTGAGGCTCACATCTCAATTCTGTCACTTGTTGCTGGTTATGAAACCTTAGTTAATCCTCTTTGGCCATTTAAATCTCTTTATATCTGCCTGTAAAATGGGCATGATCATACATTTTCCACGTGGATTTAAAAACTAAGTGAGATTATGTATTGAGGATTCAAACAGAATTCCTAAGGTTAGGAAGCTCTTTATAATTTGAGGTCCAAAACATTTTGTTAAGTTTTAATTCCTGGGAGATTTAATCCTATAACCTCAACTATTAGTGTTTTCTCTCTCTCTCTCTCTCTCTCTCTCTCTGTCTCTCTCTTTCTTTCTCTCTCTCTCTCTCTCTGAGCAAATGATAAGTCTTCTAATTTTTTTCATGAATAGTAATTTTATTGATGTGATATATAATGTTTAATGTTTATAGGAAATCACATAATCACATAATATAAAGAGGAAAATTTGTTTTTTCATATTTATAAAGTTAACTCCAAAACATAAAATTGGTTTATAGCGGCACATAATAATATGAAAATGAATGAGTGCAGTAAATATATTTTTCAGTACTGAATGTAAAATTTCCTAACGTCAACTTTTATCTACATGAAAACAATACTGTTGTATAATAGAACTTTTCTATTCTTGTTTACAGCTCATCAGCACATGTGAACTCTGACTTTCTAACTATCATCTTATTTCCACTCATTCAATTACCCATATCTCTTCATGTACTTATATATTCTATTATATATGTACATACACATATATATGTTTTAAAATAATATTAAATATATAGACACTTTGGAGAGAAAGGATGAGCTTGTAATTATATTTGCAGATTATTTTATAAGTGGTAAGATCATATTGTATTTTATACCAAATCTCCATATATCCTGATTAAATCTGATCCCAGAATATCACAAGTTGGAGTAAACCAGTAGCTTTGGATGCAGAGATCCTATGTGAATCTACATAATAAATGCTGCTAGCCACAAGTAATAAAATACATAGAGAATACCACTTCACACACAATTGCCCTGAGGTATTCCAATGTTACTGACTAGACCTATGAATTCAGACTTATTTTCATAATGTACATATGTTTTTTGAGGTCCCAAGCAAAGACACAAGCTCATAGTTTTATATAATCTACAGCAAGAAGAATCACTCATTTTTTAGGACTTGTGTGTTTTAGTTCTTCAGGACCTGCACTCTGTTGAAGATGGAAGATAAGAATTTAAAGCCAACTAAGAATATTATGCAATTTTTTTCTATAGTATGTAGCACATATATATTTGAATTTATGATGAAAGCATTATGTATGTCTCATATAATTGTTCCTTCTCTAAAAAAATGACAGAAAATTTCATTTTCCTAAGACAATGAATTAAAATATACACAGATGCAATGACTATCTTAACAGATATATCTGTGTTTTTCATATCATTTCAGCAATACGTTTCATAATAAAACATAATAGCTTAGCAAATCTTTTATAATCATTTCGATTACATGTACATTTGTGCCACAGAAATGTAACCTTTTATTCCAATAAGTATGAGTTTATCCTCTTCAACCTACTATTCATGGTGTGTTTCATTCATTTTCAAGTTCATTCAGATTTGGATTTCTGCTGTAATGATACCATTCTTGTGATTGAAGGCAACACATTTGTTTCATTTGCTTCATTGTTCTTATGTGAAGTCAGCTACCTCACACTTTTCCTTTCCAAAATATGCTTTTTACTAACATGTATTCATCGGAATATTTTTGGATAGTTTTTTAAGACCTATAAAGTAAATGCAGGTGCTATTTTTAATGCAAAAAGAAAAGAAATAAGAAAATACTTCAAGGCCCTTGGAGATCATCGTAGTCTAGTAATAATTTGAGTAAAGAAAATCATTCATACTTATTAGGTGTTGCAGCTGTGTCTTTTACTTGTGCAGTTTCTTAAATGACTTAATTAACTAGTCAAGACACATTACCAGGCACAAAGAAGGTTGCTGACTTACTGATCTGATCGATCAATGAGATACTTGGGTCCTGAACTTACTAGATTTTCACCAGGTTACATAGTCAGAGGGAGAAACAGAATGAGAAGTCATGTATGCAATTCTCAACACAGTGCTTTTCTGACTACAGCTAGCTACTTCCTGAGTGAAATTTTGGTACCACAGGAGTTTTGAGAGGAGGAATTATCGTATTTTTCTGGGGGAAATAATGTTATCTATGGCTTCAGACTTCATGAAAGGTTTTCAAGGATGGAGCATGTCTGGCCCAATATGAATCTATGGAATAATCAGTACATAAAACCAAAACTTCGCAGGCAAGAGGTTTTCACTGTTTTTTATTATTATTATTTTATTGGTGCATTGTAATCATACATCTTGTTGAAGTTCAGGGCGATAGAGTCATACATGCACACAGCACTCATTTAGCCTTCCCTCAGTTCCAACCCTATTCCTTCCCCCTTCCCTCCTCCCCATGCTCAGCATAGTGATTGTCTTTGATAAGTTTGTGTATGTACATCATGTCCATTGAGGTATTTCATTTCCGTCTTCCCCCCTCCCATCTGCCTCAGTAAGGTCATCTTCTTCACTCATCCAAGGTTTCCTTCCTTTGTCTGGAGTCCCTCCTATGTCCAATTTTCTCCCTAGCTTCCACATATTAGGGAGAACATCCAACTTTTCACTTTTTGTTACTGACTAATCTCTCTTAGCATAATGTTCTCCAGTTCCATCCATTTCCCTGCAAATGACATATTTTTCTTCTTCTTTATGGCTGAGTAAAATTCCATTATGTATATACCCCATAGATTTGAAATCCATTCATCTGTTGATGGACATCTCAGTTGGTTCCATAGTTTGGCAATTGTGAATTGTGCAGCTATAAACATATATATGCATGCATTACTTGGTAGTTTGGTTTCCATTCTTTTGGGTAGATACCCAGGAGTGGTATTGCTGGATCACATGGTAGGTTCATTTCCCTTCTTCTGAGGATCCTCTACACTGTTTTCCAAAGTTGCTGCACTAGTTTGCAATCCCACCAACAATGTGTTAGAGTTCCTACTTCTCCACATCCCCTCACCAGCATTTGTTATTGTTTGTGTTTTTAATGATTGCCACTCTAATTGGGGTTAGGTGAAATCTCAGGGTATTTTTGATTTGCATCTTTCTGATTACTAATGATATTGAACATTTTTTCATATATTTATTTGCCATTTCTATTTCTTCTTTTGTTAAGTGTCTGTTTAGTTCACTTGCCCATTTTTTGATTGGGTCATTTGTTTTTTGGTGGTGAATTTCTTGAGTTTTCTGTATATTCTAGATATTAGTCCTCTATCAGAGGAGTAGCTGGCAAAAATCTTCTCCCATTGTGTGGGCTCTCTGTTGAGGTTCTTGATAGTTTCCTTTGCTGCAAAGAAGTTCTTCCATTGAATGCAGTCACACGCATTGATCCTCATTTTAATTTAGTGTGTCTTTGGGGTCTTGTTGAGGGAGTTTTTACTCGTGCCTATGTGTTGGAGTAGCAATAAGGCAGAAGAAGGAAATAAAAGGAGTACAAACAGGAAAAGAAGAACTGAAACTATCTCTATTTGTAGATGACATGATATTATACTTAGAAGACTCAACAAACTCATCCAAAAGATTTATCAAACTGTTCAACAAATTCAAAAAAGTGTCTGGATACAAAATCAATCTTAAAAAATCAAGCTTTTCTATATGCCAACCATAAGTCCACTGAAAAATAAATCTGGAAAACATTTCCACTCACAATATCCCCCCAAACAATAAAATGCTTAGGAATAAACTTAACCAAGGTGGTAAAAGACATCTACAATGAAAATTATAAAACATTGAAAAAAGAAATTGAAGAAGATCTTAGAAGATGAAAGGACCTCCCAAGCTCTTAGATAGACAGAATAAATATCAACATGGCCATTCTTCCAAAAGTGATCTATAGATTCAATGCAATCCCCACTAAAATACCATGGTCATTCTTCACAGACATAGAAAAATCAGTTCTTAAGTTCATTTGAAACCACAAAAAACCCAGAATAGCCAAAGTAGTTCCCAGCAATCAGAACCATGTGGGAGGCATCACAATAGCTGACTTCAAACTATACTACAGAGCCATAGTAATAAAAACAGCATGGTATTGGCACAAAATCAGACACATAGACCAAGGGAGCAGAATAGAAGACTCAGAAACAAATCCACACATTTACAGCCAATTGATTTTTTATAAAGGTGCCAAAAACATACACTGGAAAAAAGCCTCTTCAACAAATGGTATTGGCAAAACTGGTTGACAATATGTAGAAAAGTGGAAATAAACCCCACTTTCTCACCCTGCACAAGATGAATCAAAGACCTGGAAATTATACCAGAATCCTTGCATCTACTTGAAGAGTGCATAGGATCTTCACTGTTTTTTGAAGAAGTACTGTGAAGATTGAATAAGACATAGATTAATAATACTCTTTCCTGAATCACTTGTGTTTTGCCATTAGTCAAAAAAAAAAACAAATTCCTCTAGTAATTTACTTTTCTTTGATATTTTATGTCTGTGACTTCTCACTTCCAATTAATAATGAGTAATTGGATGATGATCAGAGATTTATCACTCTTAATGTTTAGGTAATTGTTTACTGTTGAGTCCCTATTCAACCTATCTTATATTTTTGGGGTCACTTGACATTACATGGTAATAGTAATGGGCATGACAAACAAGAGATCAATTTACAAAAACTACCAAATTGAGAGAAGGAGGCATTATTTTTATGTAATAATGTCACCATATTGAATAACTGAAGTGAAGTGAATGCCATAATCCTTGGTTTAAAGTTTCCATATCAGGACCTTATCAACAGGAGATGCAACAGGTCTTGTCAAGATGTCCATGAACTCCTTCACTAAGTTCAATGTCTTTTATTTACAACTTATCATCCTTTCATGCTATTATACGTTCTTCATTTGAATAGCTCCTTCAAACACTCCACAGAGGTTATCTCTTGTAGAATTTATTGGATCATTAATTTTCTCCAATTTCAATTAATAGTTACTTCATTTGCCTGATGTTTTTTCCTTCTGTAATGTTATAATCTATAACATGTGCAAAAATCTTTGTAATAAGGACAAACAGAGTTGAAGCTGGAACAAAGTATTTTTAACTGGCCTCTAAGCTTCATCATCTTATAGGCTGTGATATATGTTATCACTTCAGTCCTATATTCTTGATATAGTGAAAACCCTACAGTTTTGCTTCATTTTATTTTCATTGATCACAACATCTAGTGAACAATAAATGTTTTATTTTAGCTACTAAAACAATAAATTCTATTTCCATTAACTAATATATTTGTACCTTAGGATCAGAGATATTTCATCAACAATTATTATTTTAGGATATATAACAATGTTAGAACTGGGATTGGAAAATTGTTACCTATGAGCCAAATCCAACATATTGCATATTTTTATAAATTAGTTTTAATTGTAACACAGCCAAACCCATTCTTTTACATATTTTTGTACTATAATCCTTTTGTGGAGTAGTTTTGACAGAGATATTATGATCTACAAAGTTGAAACTATTTTCTAACTTGTCCTTTATAGAAAAAGCTTTCTAATCCCTCATCTGAAGTAACACACTGAGATTTTAGTCTCTGTGCAACCCACCTACAAGATTATCTCACAAATACTGTATTCAAGGGCTTTATGAGACTACCTTGCCCTGATTGAAATACATAATAGCATATTCGTATGAGGATATTACAACTGAATGCACTTAAAAATTTTCACCAGTTGATAGGGAGAGTGTTTAAGATCTATTATCCATACTAAAAAAATAACAGACATAATATCTTGTTCCCCCTTCTGGCAAATTCAACATTCATGGGTACCAGCTTCCCTTCTCTGTTTCTATACTATAAACTAAGCTTCTCCATTATAAGCTAAGCATAGAGTCCAAAGAGAAAGAAGGCTTATTCCTTTTAAAAGTATTAAAGTCAGAAAGATGAAATTCTTAAATAAAAGAATCCATGAAAATAGTCCAAGAATGAATTAATCCATTGTGTCTCCTTAAAGAGTTTGAAGAGATGCCTCCCTTGGACAAAATGATGAACAGATGCTAGAAACCTTTTTGGAAGATCTCAACAATCTCTATGATGTGGAAAGGGCTGAAAAAGACAGATAGGAACAACTAAAACGATAACTGAAGTCGATTATTGATTTATTTCCTCATATACTTACACATTCACTTATCTAATTAAAAAAATAAAAGAACACTTCTTCATCTCCTATTTGGAGGTCAGGTACCATGCTAACCACAGGATAAAGAGGTAAAAAGAAGGTTGATATTCTTAAGTATCTCTAATTCAGTGGTTTGCAAGATGTGTGGTTGAAGGATAGAAGGTTTCATGATAACAAGAGGAACGTAAAAGAAAGGGAAAGGGTGGATTATTCATATTCCAGGGTATGTTTAATTTCTCTGCAGGATTAAACCTAAGGGCTCTTCACAAGAAATGTTTTTTGGGGAACTAGTTGAATATAATATTAAAGTGCTGCTATGTCTAGCTATCTCTGTATCTATTTCTCTATCTTCATTCAGAAACAAATAGAATTGTTTCACGTTTTAATCTGACCTTAATAATGAATATGCTTTCTATGATATGGACTAATCTGTTCCTCACTCAGGAACTAAGGGGAATTATATCCTTTACATGTTAAACTTGTGGCTTCTACAAACGTCTTCAGCATTAACACCTAATCAGTAGACAGGGAAGAGTGACACAATGGAGAATCATATAGGGTTGTACAAGTTAGGCCTTGATAATTCCATGCATTAATTTTGCCCATACTCTATTGTCCAGAACTCAGAAACACAGCTCCATATGGTGCAGAGGTTTGTAGTTGAAGGGTTCATAGGCCCTTCTCAGCAATACCTCTACATGGTATAAAAGGTCTACATTGGTAGAGGCATTTCTACACCACAGGTATTTACTAAGTTGTTGAATATTAATTTGATAGAGAAGAATCTCAAGGATTCTCATAAACAATATTATTTTTCCATAGCTATTGGAAACTCTTAGACCAGCACCAACTATTTATTTGGCATTATAATTGTTTACACATGTATCTCATATTCCATAATAGAGTACACACTCTCGAAGACAAGAATTCTATGCTTTTTGTTTAAATCTTCTTCAGAGCTGAACTCTATTCATGATTGTTCAAAGTTATAGGATGTCTAGTATTTTAAATTCCAAATGGCTAATTCAATGAGATGGATAATTATTCTGGGGACAGCTCAGTGGGCCCATTACATTCTCCGCATTTTAAATTTAGGGAAGATAAAGACTGCTGTGTATTATTGTCATTGGCAAATTTTTATGGGCCTAATAACAACAGTTCTGGGAAGTCACTTTTGAAGGCCATGACCATGACACTATATTATGATAAAATGACCAAGAATGTCTTGGAAAATATAAAGAGTGTGCCATCAAGTGATTTCTGCTTGATCTGCCATGAGGTCATAGTTTAATTTCACTCAGCTTTTGATATTCAGAGTTAGATTTTTTTTTCTGGCCACTTACTGATTCTTGACCGAACTTTTACCAGTGCATTGATTCTGTTTTCATAACATAAAAACATGAATTTTTTCATGAACTTAAATCTATTTCAGACCAGTATGCTATTTCCACCAGGATCCCAGTAGAATACATATTGCTAGAAATGTGAATTTTATTTCTAATGGGATTTAATATGCTCCCAGAGCAAGTATATAAAATGATACAATACTGTTAACTTATGAAAGAAAATAATTCAGTAATTAACTCCTTATTTATAAAAGAAAGTAGTCAAATTTCAGTGGCTGTTTAAAACTTCCTTTTCTCTGGTAGAACAATGGTAAATTTATGTAAACAGGATGTTTAACATCATGTATTCTCGAAACATAGAATGAAAGAAGACAAGAGTTATTTTGGCATTAAATCAAAAAACTAGGAGACTCAACTTCTTCACTTTTGTCATTAAAGAGATGAGGTATACCCGGGCGTGGTGGCGCACGCTTGTAATCCCAGTACTTTGGGAGGCGGAGACCGGAGGATCTGGGTTCGCTGCCAGCCTCAGCCCTCTCTCTCTTTCTCTCCCTGTCTCTCTCTCTCTCTACCTAGTGAGGCCCTCCGCAACTTCGTGTGACCCAGTTTCAAAATAAAAAAGTATAAAAAATAGGGCCGGTGGTGTAGCGCAGAGGTAGAACACCCCCGGGCTCAATCCCATAAGTAAAGATCTACCAAAAATAGAGCACTTCAACTTTGCAAATGATATCATGTGTTTTAAATTGTTATTTTGTTAAACACATGCTAATGGTTTGAGTCCATTTTTTTCTCATAAGCCAAGTACCAACTTTTTAAACTGAGAACTGTAAATCTCAGATAAGTAGATCTCTAGTAAAATGTGACTTCTTTTCTCACCAAGGTGGTTACAGTTTTAGAGAACAAGCTGTCTTGTTGTGAGTTACTCCATGATGTGTAGAACTATAGTTTTCCAGCAGTGCTCAGCCATAAGTTGCTCCATTTTGAGAAGTGCCAACGTAGAATGATTTTGCACCATGTTTGTACAAGTAAACAGCCACCATATGCCCAATACAACCATAAACCACACGCTAGCAAATTATTTATTTGTTCCAATGTATCAAATTAAGTCAGGAGCGCATGAAACTTGGGAATATCAAATCATATCAGAAACACAAGACACAGGTGCTTATCAATCTCACCAGAAGTGATCTCCTCACCTAAGACTCAAAAAAGGAGGTGTACCCCAAGACTGGACACAGCTACAGAATGACCCCATCACCTGGTCACTCTTCAAGAACCTTATGCAAGAAAATCACCAAAGGAATGAACTTCCAAATTTATGACTCTCTGTCCCCAGACTGCAGCTCATTTGACTCTCTGTCCCAGTCTTATCCAGTTTCTCCTGGTGATGACTCACTACTCACTTCAAGCTGACACCCCAAGCCAATGCTTAGAAACTGCCCGCCAGCCAGACCCTTGCCTTTGCTCTGAAATTCCTTAATAGACCACTTATAGTAACTGTTCTCATTTTTTTCTGCTCTCTGCCTTTTTTCATAATAGACTTGTTAAAACCCTGGGTCTGGGTCTCCCTTAGCATTTCTTTAACATAACATATAATATATCATATATTATTTATATATACATATATATGATTATGTGAAGTATGATGTGTACCTCTAGTGTTATAGACGTTAGTAATTAAATTGGAATGGAATAAAAGAACTAGTGATTGCCTTGGTAATGGCACCAAGTGAACCACAACTATTCAATGAATTAAAGTCAATGACAGTGATGTAACTTGTGATTTTATTGTTATTCTGTAAGTTCTGATATTGTGGAAAGACACAAACATGCCTGGTCTATGTTAATGGCATAGCTCACTCAGCTTACTACAATTGGCATAATCAGCAGGAATCCGTTCACTAAAGAAGGAAGCCAATGCATAAAGATAATTGGCAATATTGATGTTTTTCAAATAAATTAAGCCATTTTGCATTATGAATAAAATTTGACACCCTTATCAATGCCTTTGAACAGGGACTTGAAGCTTACTTAACCAACACAGGTTCTGTGCAAACTGGAGTGAAGCCCAGCTTGGACCCTGGAAGGAATAAATGCCACTGATCTATGCACATTAAGGGCCAAAGATTGGAGAGCTGGGAAGGTAAATTGTCTGCACCATCATGGTCCCATCTAATGATGGATTGGTTGGCAAAAGAAACATACAAAGCAGCAGAAAGAAGGGAAGCAAACCTAGATTACACATCTATGATTATTCTTCTGTAAGGTGGACTACACAGCTATACTATACTAAGAAAAGATTTGTGTGTGCAAGAAAATTAATTAGAAAAAATGTTAGCTCTGGAAACATAAGGGACACAGTAAAAAGGATACACTCTAAAATAGTGCTTGCCATCCTGAGGACCTAGGAGATTTTAATGATCCTCTGGCAAGTATCTATGTGGCACAACCAATTATAACTAGAAAAACAGTAATAGGCTAAACCATGGACAAGAAAGCCCTCAGAGCATAGCACAAGACAGGGAATGCACCACGGCGGAATTGCAAAATCTTAGGAAAGACATCATGCAAAGAAAAACCAGATGTTGATTGTCTAATACATCTGTGGGACTGAGGAGCAAATACTATAGCCATATGCATCTCCGAAATGATTCAAATATCTTCTTTAGCAAAAAACCCGTATGTACATATGTATGCATGTATGTATGTATTTATTTTATGGTACTGGGGATTGAAGTCAGGGGCATTCTACCTCTGAGCTACCTCTGAGCCCATTTTTATTTTGAAAGAGGGTCTGACTAAGTTGTTGAGGCCGTCCTTGAACCTACAGTCTTTGTTCTAGCCTCACACATATTGGGATTACAGGTGAGTGTCACCACTCCTGGCCTAAATATCCCATATTTAAACCATGATTTAATTAAGCTCACAACAAACTACCCAAGGAAATACTGTCATTATGGAACTGAGTAGCAGTAAGTTGGAGAGCCACAAACCCTTACACTACAACCCCGCAAAATTTGAGAATAACTTAAAATGGACACATTTATTTTTTTAATTTTCTTTTTTGGTACTGGGGATTGAATCCAGGGGCAGTCTACCTCTGAGCTACACCCCTAGCCATATTTTTTTATTCTTTGTTTTGAAATAAGGTCTCACTAAGTAGCGGAGGGCCTCACTAAGTAGCTGAGGCTGGCCGCGAACCTGCGATCCCCCTGTCTCACCCTCCCACATGCTGGAATTACAAGTGTGCGCCGCCACGCCCAGCTAAAATGGACACATTTTGATAAAGTAATCAAGAACACCAGGAAATTAGCAATCTTAGGAATGACACATAGGTAGACAAATGTATATACAACACCATTTCAGGTACCAGCAACAAAAGAGATAATAAAAAGCTTTAGTAATAAGTACACCAGGACATTTAAAATTCTCATTTGTGAATACATTAGCTGACAGTCAGAACATGTATGACATGTTGCAAATACTCAAGCTGTCATCAGAACTATGTGTGTCATACATGGTAACATTCTTGACAAAATTATCTACAAACCAGGGCTCATCACAACCCCACTGAACAATGGAGCATTCGATAGGCCAAATACATTGAAGACAAACAACATACCAAGACAAAGTTGCATACTATACTGGACAAACAGACAAAAATTATAGACCACAGTAGACAAACAGGATATACAGTAGACCTAGGAAAAACTGGACACCAAGATCATTCCAGGAATAAGAACCACAAAACCAGAAAAGCTACTAGAGAGGGAATCTATTCACTCACTCCAAGAAATCGAAAAAAAAAAACATGCAAAATAACAAAGTCTGAAAATTGCTATTCTGTACATCCTAGAGTAACTCAGCAGGGCACAGCTTGCTGTCCACAATAATAATCTCCTAGCAGATATTGTTGCCCTCTACAATCCATCATCCAAAGGACATGCAGGTTGGTTTCCTGCAACTAGAGGTCAAGAGAGAGTCCTGGATGTAAGTGCTTATTAGGGAAATATATCTCTTAAAAGAAGCAGGAAGAAAAAGAGTTGCACAAAGGGAAAGTTAAACTGTGTGTGATGCAAAAACAAACACTTGATTCAGACAGAGAGACATCTGGAGGGAATATTGCACATTGAAGTTCTCCCTTATTGAGAGAAATGTCTGGGCCTTTTTAGTCCTTGGGCTACAGGCCGCCCTGGGAAGGATAGGGCCTCAGATAAGGAGGCCGTTCCCTCCAGAGGCTCACGCCAAGAAAACTCCATTGGTCAAAATGGAGGCTATTTTCTGACTGCAATCCCTGCAGGTAGAATTTTTTTCCATAAGTTGACATGGACAGTTCGTCTCATGTTTACAAACAAAATCAAAGATAACAGTCAAGACAAAGTTTTTGAAATGCAAAGCATTTTATGTTTTTATTTGCAATTTTCAACAGTCAGTACAAATGTATCACGAACTATAAAAGATAAGGTATTAACCACTATCTTTCCAATTCCATTTAATTTCTGTCTTCTCTTTGGTCAGTCATTAGTTAATATTTGGAGTTGTCTAAATATGTTAACTTAGCTCAGACTATTGACTTGTTATTCCCTATGCATGTACCTGGTCTTAACCTGAATTTACATTTATTTTATTTATTTATTTGGTTTTAGGTCTGCCTTTCAGTGCCTATACTGCGTAAAGATCTTCTTGGACCATCCACTCTAACATTCATTGCCATAACAGTACCTGCTTAATATCTGTCTCCATGTCATGTAATATGTTCTCAGAGTACTGATGGTATCATAATGTTAACATAAACAGGTGCTTAATAAATATCTTTAGATTGCTGCAATGCAGTAAAATTTGAAAATAATTACAGAATACATTTAAAGGCCATCTATGTGATAACAAAATAGCATATTAGAATAGCACAACTGGCCTAAAGTAAATGAAATATTTAGAACTGACCATGAAAACACTGTCAAGCTCTGTGAATCATTGTTAATACAATACTTATATGGAGCATGAAAGAACATGAATAGCAACAAATATTATGGAGAATAAAGTAGATACCCAACAACTCCATCCAAATATTTCAAACTCCAATGGTTTTAAGAGTTAACTAAACATTCATGGAGCTGTTCATTTGTCTCTTAATCAGTTGTAATACAAAAAATTTAAGCTAAATAATGAATCAAATAATCTTATAAGTCTTTATAATCATGTTTCCAAAACCAACCAAGCAAACAAACAAACAAACAAACATACGCATAACAAATAAAACAACTATGGGCTCATTTTACTGAGGAATGTGGATGCTAAATTTCTAAGCAAAATATTAAGTAACTCATTCCAATAGTGCATTTAATAAATACTTTATGGTTAAAGAGTTTTAACTGCAGGTATGTGAAAAATTTTAGCTACAGAAAAAAATCCTCATAATTTTATAACTATAATTAGTAATGTTAACATATTAAGGAAAAAATCATGCTGATTTACCAGTTGTTGTATGAAAATATAATGCCACAATTAAATTCATCACCTATTGGTTATGAAAAAAATGCTTAGTAGAAGAACAGAAACTTTCTAGGTATATAAAAGTTGATTTTTAATCAAAGTTTTCAGAAAATAGTATCTTTTCAGAAAACATTATACCTATTCCATTTAGCATCAGAAATAAGAAAATAATATTCAGTATTACTTCCACTACTACATTGTAATCGAGGCACTCAAACTTATCACAGAGAAACAAAATAGAATTTTTTATTTGAACAAGATGGTATCATTTACCTAAAATATGCAGTAGAATAAATGAACTATTGGAACTAATTAAAATTGAGCAAGATTGTACAAATGAAATAAAAACTTAATATGCACAACTCAGTATCTTTTCTCTACTGCAGCAAATAACATGCTGGAAATACAAATGGAAGAAACTTACGATACATAAGAATCAACAGGATAAATATAACACATCTAAGAGCTTTGCTACTAAGCACTTTATGGAGAAAATTTTGAAATACTAGTAAAAGAGAAATGAATTACCTGATCAGGTTTTCTCCACCTCAGCACTATTGACACTCTTGACCAGGAAATTAGTAGTCACTGTGCATATTGCAGGACATTTAGTATTCTTGTTTGGATGTCAGTAACATCTCTGCAAACATATTTGGTGATAACCAAAAATATCTCTAGATAATACCAAATGTCTGCCAGGGGACAAAATTATCACTGACCTAAACAAATGGGAGAAATAATCTATATTATTATAGAAGATAGCCTACCAGCATAAAAAAATAATATGCTTTACCTCCACAAAGTAATCTATGACCAATTCAGTCACAATGATTTCATTTTTAAGAACATTTATAGACTTGATCTTCATATACATAATTACATATATTATATGAATAGAAATTTAGGGAAATTAATAGCTAACTTTAAAAAAGGAATAAAGGCTTGAATAGAGACATGAAAATACTTCAAAGTCATAATCTCGATAACATCAGCAGCAATAAAATAATAAACTGCGTTAGCCAAAAGAGAGAAATAAAACATTAGGAAAACAGAGCACTTACAATAGATAAACATTCAGATGGAAATTTACAATATTCTAAGGTGAGCATTAACATTTTGCATATTAGAGAAATGTCAAAAATTTTGTACATGTTGTTAGGAAAACAATTAGCAAGCAGAGAAAAGCAATGTTGTTTTCCTTTCTATTATCACCTGTTATCACACATGAAATGGATTATAGTTGAATTAAATAATTAATATGCACTTAGTAAAAATAGAAATACTTAGAATAGAGATGTTCTTAAAGAAACATTCAACAGCTCCAAAATAATTCCAAAGTGATTGATATGATTATACCAAAATTATATTTTTCTGCCCATTGAGTAGGAACATGGCCAAAGTTAAAAGATATATGACAGAATAAGAAACATTACATTAAATATCTAAAATTAAGAATATATTAATATCTAAAATAGGCAGAGAAATACTATAAATGAACAAGGAAAAGACAAAGTAGAAAAAGTGTACAAAAACTATCCCTCAGATTACAGAAGAAATCACAAAAGTTAATGAATGTATAAAAACTATTTATAATCATTTTAAGCAGATGAAAGCAAATCAGAATAACAATAAGACATGGCTTTGCCTATTGGACCGGTAATAATAAAAAAGCTGGAAAATGCCAACTGTTAGTGGAGTATGAGTCTCACTGCTGGTAAGATTTTGAGGATTGGCAGTCATTCTAGAAAACTCCATATGGGGATATGTCCAAGGTTATTTACTGCAGCAGTGTTCTTAGCCAAGGAAAGGAATTGGAAGCAATTCGACTGTCCATCATCTGGAGAGTGGATAGATAAAATGTGGCAGATGACACCATGGTGTGTTATTAAGAAGCTAGAAATTAGGCCTTTGGTAAACACACAGCATCACAGATTAGATAATAGATATATAGTGCTTTGTGAAAAACAAAGAGAAAAAAGCACAGGAGGTAATCACAATATTCAATTGCTAACTAGAAGCTTGTATCCCATACTTCAAATACTTTGTCTTTGTGATATGTGGCTTAGTTCTGCCTTCTGTAAATATCATACAGATCTGTGCTCTTGGTCATACTCCTCTTTCAAAGATAACACTAAACATGCCTACTGTACTTGTTTGATTTTCCAATTACATTTTCATAACTATGACTAGAATAGACCCTGGTATACCCTGCTCACATTCACATGGTGAACTATCATTTCATATTCTGCATACCCCTAATTCCTTGTTCTCTGGTACCCTGACAGATTGTGTCCATAGAAAATACTACATTCAACACCCTAGTCTTTCTAAACCCTTGTTGTTGCCAATTTCCATTAAATGGTGTTCATGTTCTAGAAAGTTCTGTACATAAGAGAATAAATGCACTCCCAACAAATGTCTTTTCACCCTTATCACTCTCTCACAAAATTTAAAAACAAATAGGTTTATGCCTAGGTTCTTAATTATTTGAGATATAGAGGGAATAGTACTCTGACAATAAAAGGGGTGAATTAAAAAAACAGATTCCATCTCCAAAATATGTCTAGTAGACATGATACTTAGAGTTAGGGGACAGAAAGAAGTGGAACAAGCAACCATATTTCATATTTTCTATTCATTTATAGATATATAATATACTTATATCCCTAAAATTTGCAATGTTGCAATATCTGCATTAGGGCTCAAGTCTAAAGGTATTTAAATCCCTTTTTATGGTTTTATCCCATTGCAATTTTTGTACATTTTATTGTACTTGTCTAAATCTTCTTTTCTTTTGTATTGGGGATTGAACCCAGGGGCATTCTACCTCCAAGTTATGCTCTCACCCCACTCCCCTTTTTAAAAGTTTTGAAACAGGGTCTTGCTAAATAACTGGCCGTGCCACTAAGGTACTGAGGCTTGAACCTGCAATCTTCCTGTCTCAAGTCTCCCAAGTAATGAGATTATAGGCGTATACTACAGTGTCTGGCTTGTTTAAATCTTTTTAAACTCATAATTCTAATAGTTGGCATCACTCTCAAGTTTGTGTTAGCCAATGGTAGGAATTATGTGAGGGGGCATATCTTAATGCTCAGAATTGGGAAAAATATCTGGTTCCCTAGCTAGGAGTATAGGACTTCAGTTCCTAGAGAACTGCCTTTAAGTTGTCATTCATCTAAATTTTTAGTTTGGATAAAGGAGGTCAGGCTGAACCCATCCCAGTGCACTGTCAATCAGCTTCAATTTCTTTATCAATACTTACTGACAATTCTGTCATTCAACAAAAGCATTCAATCAGGGGGCAGATATTGTTCTATCAACTGGAAACATAGGAGACAAAGAACAGAGAAGGTCTCTGCTCACACGGATCTTTCACTTGAGTACACCAGACAGCACGTGACTATAATGATTTCATCAGTTGAAAAGGACTACAAGGGAAAATGAAACACAATTAAGTGAAAGCAGTGGGTGTCGGGTTTGTGCCTGTGTATAAGCAGGAAAAGGCCCATTGAGAGAACAGTCTGGAAGAATTTCAGATTTGAACAGAGAACAGTGGGCAAGCAAAACCAACCACAGGGGGAGCTGGAACTGGAGCCCTGATCTTGTAAATTTCAGTATGCTTTCAATTACAGAATGCCATTTCAATAAAATGGGCCATTTCTGGTTTATAAAGGCCCATAGATTAATTTCCTCATTTGTACATCTGTGGCTTATTGATTAAATGCTTTTGCATTTCCCTTTAAATGGTTATAAGGGGTAGAAGATTGTTGAAGGAATAATGTTTGCGATAGTTAATCTAATTTGTCAACTTGACCAGATCATGATACACCCAAGATCATGCGACTTTGGGTGTGTAACAGCAGATTAAACAGAAAGTCCTGCCCTAAATGTGGGAAGCAGGGTTCTGATAGGTGCAGGACTTAGATAAAAGAAGGAGAAATCCGCGTAGAGGGATGTGCAACTCTTCCTGAAGAAAACGCATCGTCTGAGATCGTCGGCCTCCAACTTCGCCATTTCTCTGAAGAGCTTCTTGATCTTCTGCTCTCATCTGAGATCGTCGGCCTCCAGCCCTTCGAACTGAAACTTCACCATCGTTTCTCCGAAGAGCTCTTAGACCGCTCGGCCAGCTACTGGTTCCTCTGACTCTCCACGTGCAGTCAGAACTTGGGACTACATTGTAAGCTGATCTGATAAATCCCTTTTTCCATATACTCATTATGTGAATTCTGTTATTCTAGTGAACCCTGACCAATACAATGTTGAATGAACACATTAATTCTTTCAGTTATCAAGCTTTACATGAATACTGTAGGGATCAAACTCTCCTAAGGAAAGAAAGGAAAGGGTTTTGATTTTCTTTACTGCAAAACATACCAAATACATAAAAGTGCAACATTATGTAGGTAAGAAAGTTATCCTCCTTCCTCTCCTTTTTACTGAATTGTTCAATTTATATATGTTTTTGCTTGGTATAATGGTAAAACCACCAAAGATGGTGGTAGGTTAATCCAATGGAGGAAAAGTGTCTTCAAGATACTTGAAAAGAAATGCAAAAATATCTAATTTATTTTCTTCCCTTAGAATTATGTTACTCCTGTGTGAATTACATTGAAAAGTCATAATGCTTCTTTCCTGAATGTACAAGGAATAAAAGATTATTTACATCTTTAGAATCCATCAGCTTTCTAATCCTCCTTCCCGTAATCCTTATTAAAAGGCAGTGTAAAACCCTTCCAACATTTGAGTGTTGTATTTATGAAGGAGAAATTTTCAAATATTCTCTGAAATGGTTTTGGGACAAATTGATATGATCAGCAAAATTGAAAACATAAAAATTTGCTGCAAAAGCATGTTGGGATTCCAAATGTAAAACATTTAAATGGAGATAGCAGTGCTCAAACTTCATAAATGTACAATAATTAGGCAAGAAGTGAAATTTGTAAAAGCAGAGAACAATCATATGCTAACCTAGTCTGATGCTCAGAGAGCAATCTCAGGTTCATTTGAAAATCTGCAACTCTTTGTAATTGTTTTAGTTACTTTCATGCTTAGTTCATCAATTTGAAAAAAAGTTATGCACATATTGTAAAATTCTTGTGCATATGTTACCAGCTCTTCTTTTGCTGTTTATATCACCACTAATTAACATTTTTAATTAAGACAAAAAACACTGTTAGCATAATACATGAAAAATTGGAGCAGGTGCTCAGGGTAATAATTTGTATAAATAGCTATTGCCCTACACTAGCATCTAAATTATAATAATTAACTAGCTTTTTAGTGGATGAAAGTGAATTTCTGCCTTTTATTTAATTTAAGGAGAAAATAGGAAAGAAAGAAGCTACAAAAATAAATGCAGATACTACAAAATTCCATTATTCTCATAATCTTAGTACTTGCTGCAGTCAAAACATTGCCTTCCTGAAGCTTATCGGGTCTCTTTACCCTCTACCACCTCTAATCTTGTATTTTTCCAATTCATTCCTGAAGACATAGTTCTGAAAAGATTTTTTTTTTCTGATCTCCTCACTTTTCTTTTTTCCCATCGGTAGCAGAATGAAAATGAGTTTCTTATAGCACTTTGTGCTGTATTCCATTAAAATAGGTATACAGTAATTGAATTGAAATTAGTTAATAAATGTCCATTTTGCCTGGAATAAGGCCAAACTAGTAGAGGACCTATATCACCAGCACAGTGTGAAGTCAAATTAATTTAGCTAAGCGAGATAAATTATATTTAATTGGCTTTTTATAGAGAACTTCTTTCAGTAAATATATTACATGCAATATGCCTATTCATGGGACTATAAAATTTACCTGGAACTCCATAGCCTCCCTTCTTAATTTCTCTCACAAAGTCTTCTCTTTTGCTTTGTTCAGAAATGAAGTTAATGGCATGATTAGCCCCCTAGGTGCCAAAAGAGAAATTGCAGGCTGTGATTTTTTTTTCTCTCATCTGTTATTTTCAATGCTCAGAATCCAGTGCAATAACTAAAGTTCAGTGAGAATGCAAGGAAATAATAATGATAATGGTAGTATAATAATAATGAAGGTATTATGCCTAGCCATGCTCTCTTGAAATGACTCTAATACTTCTATAACTTTAATCCTTGGCCCTATTCATGTTATTACCAATTACTTAGACAATTCTAAAGACTTATTTTGATTTTCCAGGCCTCCACCATTTTACCTTCACACTGTGTCCATGCTATTTTTCCCAATTTTTAAAATAAAATATATCATTTTCTTTTCTTACCCATAGGTAAGAAGTAGGTATTGTCGCCCTTTCTATTCATTAATAGGAATGTGTATTAGTAAGAATAGCAGTTATCAGAGCATCACTATTCAGCTTTTAAGTATTCAAACCAAGTTTCTATTAGGTAACATTATTGATGATATATATGCTTTTCTTTCTTTTCCCCAAGAAATACATTCTCCTTGGATAGAGAACTAATATTTAGAATATGCAAAGCACATAAAAACCTTAACACTGAAAAAACAAATAACCCAATCACAAAAATGGGCAATTGAACAGAATAGACAATTCTCAAAGAAGAAATACAAATTACCAATAAATATGTGAAAAAATTGTCAACATCACTAGCAATCATGGAAATGCAAATCAAAATTACACTGAGATTCCATCTAATGGTTCCTCCCTTCCTAGTCCTTTGAGGAATTTCCAAACTGATCTCCATAGTGGTTGTCTAACTTACAATCCCACCAACATAGTATTAGAGTTCCTATTTCTCTGTGTCTTCACCAGCATTTATTACTGTTCTCATTCTTGATGATTGCCATTCTAAATGGAGTTACATAGAATCTCAGTGTAATTTTGATTTGCATTTCCCTAATTTCTAATGATGCTGAACATTTTAATATATTTATTGGTAATTTGTATTTCTTATTTTCACAAGTGTCTACTGAGGATTTTTATATGCATTCTGTGGGTACTTTAAATTTTAAAATCCACAAATGTATTTATGCTTTTGTTTAATGTATCAGATTGTCAATTTTGCCATAAGCATAAAGATATAACTGATAATCTTATAAAAGTGAAAAGGAAAGATATTATAAATCCTTATGATGCACTTTTGACTACAATAATACTAATATTTGATATAAAATCATTACTTGATGTGATTTCCACCTATCAATTCTAAGATCAAAAGAGAATCAACTCCATGTTTTGTAGTTTTACATTTTACAGTATTTACCACTCTGAAATTATATTGTTTATTTTCTTGTCTATCTTCTTTTTTTCTGTCCCCTAAACAGAATGTACTGTTTATAAGATATACATTTTGTATCTTATTTACCACTGCATAACCAGAATAAGGAACCATTTTGGGCCCAAAGCAGAAATTCAGGGAAAAATTGTACACTTATATGTGCTTCATTTTTTGTTCTGAGGGCTAGGGAATGTGAAAATTCATGGAGAAAATCAAGACATGTAAGTACGCATTATACACAATTGTGAACTCCATTTTCTATTTTATGAATGTTATTTATTGTCCAAAGGAGCACACAACCAAAAGGCTTTAGAAACTACTATGGTATGTGTTATGGTACGTAGTACATATGGTGTGTGGTATGGTATATGGTATGTGGTATGAATTCTCCACCAAATCTACTGACTCTTGTTCTATTACCTCAGCATTTGATAATAAGCAAAAAGAAAAAAAATTAGAAAAACATTTTAAATTCAATTGGTTCAAATGAACGAATATGATCATAAAAACATGAACTGCCTAAGAACTATGAATTAGTAGCATTCATATACTAATAATAATACTTAATATTTATATACTATGAATAAACTCCTTTAGATTTTGATGTTTCATAACAAATGTAGCCATATCCAAATGCAGGAGCTAAGATTTACTTGACTGTAGACTCGCTACTATTTGATAAATATGTCTTAGATGATAAACTTTGCAGTCAGTGTTTTAACTTACATACACTATATATTAAGATTTGCCTTGTAACATTTCTCTAAAATTATTTACCCAACTTGCATCCAATAATTGTTCCATTCAATATGCATAAATGACATTATACTAACATAAGATGATATTAAAATAATCATAATTATACCTTAAGTGTGCGTGTATGTCACTGTCAACATGATTTACATTATGGTATGTGTGATAGTCAATCTAGGTTGTCAACTTGACCTGATCATGACACACCCAAGATCATGTGACTTTGGGTGTGTAACAGCAGATTAAGCAGAAAGCCCTGCCCTGAATGTAGGCAGCAGGATTCTGATAGGTGCAGGACTTAGATAAAGAGGGAGAAGCTGCATAGAGAGTGTGCGACTCTTTCCAAGGAAAACGCATCTGCTCTCGCCTGAGATTGTCGGCCGCCGGTTTCGCCGTTTCTCTGAAGAGCTTCTTGATCTTCTCAGCCTCCAGCCCTTCGAACTGAAACTTC
>PVJS01030457.1:0-24079 GCA_004027185.1 Glis glis | reverse complement strand
CTTCACCATCGTTTCTCCGAAGAGCTTCCTGATCTTCACATCTTGGACTGGGACTGAATTAGTGGTTTCTCCAATCCTAAGACTCTAGCTCTTAGACCGTTCGACCAGCTACTGGTTCCTCTGACTCTCCACGTGCAGTCAGAACCTGGGACTACATTGCTTCAAACTGTAAGCCCATCTGATAAATCCCTTTTTTCAAATATACTCATTCTGTGTATTCTGTTAATCTAGAGAACCCTGTCCAATACAATCACATGATTTTCTATGTAGACAATCTAAAAGTATTGTCAAAAAACTCCTGTAATTAGTAAGAGATTACAGCAAGGTTGTAGGATCTGAGGTTATTTTATAAAATTCAATTGCTTTCCTAGAGACCAGCAAAGAATAAGTGGACTATGAATTTCACATACTCCAAATTAACAAAAATTAAACTCTGTGGACATTAGAATCCCCAAACATTAAATACTTAAGCATAAATGTAATAAAATATATACAAGACCTCCATAAGAAAAAGTAAAAAAAAACACTAATGGAAGAAAACAAAGGAGCCGGGCGTGGTGGCGCACGCTTGTAATCCCAGTACTTTGGGAGGCGGAGACCGGAGGATCCAGGTTCGTGGCCAGCCTCAGCTTGCTCTCTCTCTCTCTCTCTCTCTCTCTCTCTTTCCTTAGTGAGGCCCTCCGCAACTTCGTGAGACCCGGTTTCAAAATAAAGTATAAAAAAATAGGGCCGGGGGTGTAGCGCGGAGGTAGAATGCCCCTGGGTTCAATCCCCGGTACCGCAAAAAAAAAAAAACAAAGAACTAAATAAATGAAGATATATTAAATATTCAGTTAGGAACACTTAATATTGTCAAGATATCAGTTCTTCCTAAGTTGATCTACAGATTCAGTGCAATTTTAGGCAAAATTCCAGCAAGATATTGTGTGGATACTGTATTAGTCAGCTTCACATTAGTATAATAAAATACCTGAAGCAATCAACTTATAAAGAGAAAAGATTAGCCAGGTATGGTGACACACACCTTTTATCTCAGTACTTGGAAGGCTGAGAAAGAAGGATAACAGGTTTGAGGCCATTGCATGGTAAGTTAGTGAGACCCTGTTTCCAAACAAAATATAAAAGAGCATTGGGGTATTGCTCAGATGTAGAACACCCCTGGGTTCAATTCCCAGTAGCACACACAAGGGGAGAGAGGAGAGAGAGAGAGAGAGAGAGAGAGAGAGAGATAGTTAGTTAGTTTATTTGGCTCATGGTTCTTGTTTGTGGTGTCTGGCAGCACACCATTCCACAGATAGAGGAAACAAGTGGTGGAGTAAAACTGCTTGCACCATGAGCCAGAAAGCATAAGAAAGAGACAGGAAGGGGTAGGGATCCCACAAACTGGTTCTACAGCTTACATGAAGAGGCAGAAGACTCAGAATAACCAATACAATGTTGAAGGAAAAGAACAAAGTTGGAGGACTAACACTCCCTGACTTATAGACATTCTATAAATCTACATTAATCAAGTCAATGTGGTGCTGCTGGAAGAACAGATGAGTAGATCAGTGGAATAGAAGAGAACAGATGGAAATAGACCCACAAAAATAGGGTCAACTAATTTTTGACAAAGGAACAGAGGCAACCCAATAGAAAGAAATTTTTCAACAAGTGAACACTCATATACTAAAAAAAAAATCTGGACACAGACTTCACACCCTTTGCAAAAATTAGCTGAAAATAATTATAGATCTAGTTGTAAAATACAAAACTTTTTAACTTCTAGAAGGTAGTATAAGAGAAAACCTAGATGACCTTGGGGTTGCTAATGATTTTTTGGATACAACATCAAAGGCACTATCCATGAAAGAAGGAATTGATAAACTAGATTTTAATAATATTAAAATTTTCTGCTTTATAAATAACACTGTCAATAAAATGAAAAATCAATCCAAAGATTAGAAGAAACTATTTGCAAAAGACATCTAGAATTGGGGGAGGGCTAAATGAGTGATGTGTGCATGTATGCCTCTACCACCCTGTACCTCATCAAGATGTATGATTATAATGCACCAACAAAAAAATTTTAATGAAAAAGACATCTAATTAAAGATTATCACCAAAATATACCAAGAACTCTTAAAACTCAACAATAAAAAACAGTTCAAATAGTGCTATATATGTATACAAAATTATCAATACCAATCTCAATGGCATGTACGGGGAAGGGGAGGGAGTGGGGTGGTATCCAGTGGGGAAACACACAAGTGCTGTGTGCATGTATGTTCCTATCACTCTATACCTCATTATGGTGAAGAACTATAATGCACTAATAAAAGCATATTAAAAATATTGGAACAATACTTTTTACCCTGAGGCAGGGCTATTTTTTCCTTTGATATTAGGAAAATTAAATTGGAGAATGTTTTCTCATTCTGCTTCAGAATGTAAATAGAAGCTTTAAAAGTGAGCTATATGAATAGGCTATTTCTTTTTAATTTGGGTGGTGTCATAGTTGTTACTATTAACACTATTATGCACCCACCTTAAGACTTACAGCTTTAATGTTCGATATGCTTTCTCATGGGAACTAACTCAAAGATATTTGAGGGATTATGAATTTAAAACTGATGATGCATACAGTTGAACGATTATCCTGTGATATATGTGGTTATAAAGAATACTTGGTAACATGTTCCTGAAAAGAAAGATATCTTGTAAGGTAGGCAGTTCTAGTTGAAGCAAAGAAAGTTTCTAAAGGAAATTATTTGTAACATATATATATATATTGGGGATTGAATTGAACCCAGGGGCATTCTACCTCTGAGTACACCCCTAACCCTTTTTATTTTTGAAACTGGGTCTTGCTAGGTTGCCAAGAATCTAAGTTGCTAAGGCTGGTCTCAAACCTGTGATCCTCCTGTCTCAGCCTTCCAAGTACTGGGATTACAGGTATGTGCCACCATGCTCTGCTTATTTGCAATATTTATTTTAGGTATCCCTTAATTCTGCTTTTCTTTTAACTGAGTTTTAAAATAAACATTTCTGATTATTGAAGAAATACACAGTTATAATAGAGAAGTTGGACTACATAGAAGAGGACAAACATTACAATACAAGTGTAATTCAGCCACTTCCTGGTTACATATGCTAAGCACCACATAAGAAGAGCAAGGGCCAACGTAGGGAGGAGTGGGCCTGTGAGCCCATTGAGAGGCCAGTACGACAGGCAGCAATGAAAGTAGGACAGCCAGCACTTGAATGTTTATAAAGTAAGTGAGGCTTTAAAGACTTCGAAAAGCCCATATTTAACATTAATGTTGTGTCCAAATCTCCTGTCACTCAAAAGAAGATATAATGGGGTTTGGTTTCTTTATGTCATTTATATCTATGGTTGATCACCCCTACATGAAGGGATATAGCTTGTCAGGGATTCAATCTAGAAAAGTTAGAAAAAAGAGAATATTGCATCATGTATAGATGAAAATTAAATTGGAGAATATTTTCTCATTCTGTTTCAGAATGTAAATAGATGCTTTAAAAGTGAGCTATGCTATTTACATAACATAAAGGGTTTTCCTTGTGTGAAGTAACGGGGCAGGTAAAACCTTACTTAGCTAGTAGTTGAGTTAAGGCAAATTTAGAAGCAATTCCACCTTGGCAGTATACAACAGTGAAAATCTCTGAGAGCTTTTTCAGAAATGCAACTTAATTTCAACATCATTCCTGGGATTTCACCACCATCTTGAAGAGCTATCATTTAGGACTAATCTTCCTCTTCCATGTCAGCAAGATAAGTGGCAAACACCAATTCCAAGCACAGTCTTAAACATTTTGTTTATTGAAGTCATCCTGATGCATTTTTCTAGTCAATGGATTATTCTGAAATCTGTAGAAATATTGTCTTAATAATACCAGCCACTATAGGATAGAGAAAGGATAAAGTTGAGTCATTGCATCAGCTTCTCCTACAGGCCCATTACATAATCAAATGTACCCTTTGTCTGCCCTAACTAATCAGAGGTATCTTCATTCATATTTCACAAAAGAAAATGTACAGTTCCTGGGGATTGGTTTTATTTATGAACTCTTCCTTTCTGAAGACAATACTCTCCAGGGGGGAAGAGAGGCTGTTAGGGAGTCACCAGCTGATAAATGCTTGGCCCATGAAGCCCCTATGTCTCCTTGACAGTCCATTAGGTGGAATCTAAGTCCTGGGAGTGTGAAATGTACTTACCATAGTTATTCTAGTTTTTGAAATGATGGCCTGAATATTTACGTTGTTAAGATAATGTTTTTCATCCTCTAAAAAAACTACATTTTTTTGGAGCAATACACAATAGAAATTTCCAAAAGGATGTCAGGCTACTCAGATCCCTGAGCTCTGCAATGCTGGTTCACACCCGATGTGAAAAACTGCTGTATGCTCAAGACAGGGCAATAATTAAACCCTAATGCTTTTAGTTGGAATGATTGTTCAGAAATTAAGAGTATTTTTATGTGTATCATATTAAAATTAGCCATTCTTACATGTATAAATGCTAATGCATTCCTTAAAAAAATCCCCAAACACTCAACAGACCATATTTATTGCATTTCTAAGGCATGCTCCACAATAAGAACCTGAACACTCTATATGTGTTTAGAAAATATATTTCATTTCCGATCCATAATTTTCTATATCAGGCTTTGGTTACAAATATTTATTCCACAGAACTAATGGGCCACATTGTTAAAAACAAACTTTCCAAGAAGAACAAAGCCTGTCATTTTCTAAAGAGAAAAGGGGGAAGCCTTATGAATACAAATTAATTTCCGGGCACAATTGTTCTCAAAAAGAAATGAATTTACAAAGTATGCCTTAGAATTCATCATTTGAAGGTGCCTAGGTTGGTTTACATATTAATCCGCTTCCCCAGCATCTCCCTTTGTGACCTGGCAGGCTGCAGTTATGCACAATGGCATAGAGACAGGCTGCTGAAAGCTCTGTTCTTTAAAAATGTCACTCCTCACTGTGGAACATGTTTTATTAAGGGTAATGGGAAACGTGCAGATCTGGTGGCGAATTTGTTTTTCTTTCTTCAGAAGAAATTTGAATGCACACCTAATAGGGAAATTTGTCATTAAATTAAAACAGCAGGGTGGGCTGGTGCTAGAAATCAGCTTCTACTCCAAACAGAGGACCCCAGCTTAACTTCTTAGGGAGGTAGATCATCATATCCCAGGGTGGCCACTGACTGAGACCAAAACTCACATGATCAAGATAAAGCATTGCTTCAGAAAAAGCCAATTAACAGGCCAGGGAGGAAAGCTCCTAGGACACCATAAAAGGAAAACTTTTAAAAAGCAATAATAATGATATATTCACATTACTCGTTTTGCATACTTTCATACAGATAATACTATGTAGGGAAAATCATTTGATTCAAAGTATAATGACCACTCCGAATAACAGCGTGCAATGGCATGGACTGCCTAAGAGGTGAGCATTAGACTTTCCCCTCAACATGGGACCTATACAAGGATTTATTAGCAAAAGCCTTCCTCTGACTAAGTAATTTGGATACCTAATGAGCTTGCACAACTCTATTTCCTCTACTTAATGACCACTATTTCCAGGATGGGAAGGAACTGCATTTTGGAGTCCTACATAACTGTAATGGTTTCCATACTCTGTACTTAGTACTAAACATGCCAGCTTCAGATGTGTGTGACTTTATGAAAATTCGTGAACTTACACCTTTTTTTATGAAGGTGTTATAGTTACTGTCTTGAAATTTACATAAATTTAACTATGGATATGTGGTTTGTTAATGAGGTCATGTACAGGGGCTTGGATCCTCAGCGCTGGTGCAGTCCTACCTCCCCCAATCTCCCCACCTCCAGGAATTGATTCTCAGCTGCCTGCTCACTGGCCCCTGGTACCCCAAATACCACTCAAGATCCCCCTCCCAGCTTCTCCCAGTAACCACTGCCATTCCATTTTCTGCCCCTGGGGGGCGCTAGGCAGGGGAGGACCAGATTGGGCTTGGATACTCAGTACAACAAATTGCAGGATAGAGATTCCAGACACCTGTTAAGACTAATATCTAAAAATATATAAAGAATTCAAAGAACTTAACACACACACACACACAAACCCCAAATAACCCAATTAAAATGGGTTACTGAAATGAATATGTACTTCTTAAAAGAAAAAATACAAATAACCAGCAAACATATGAAAAAAATGTTCAACATCATTAGCAATTAGGGAAATGCAAATCAAAACTACACTGAGAGTCTAACTCCAATGAGAATGGCAATCATCAAGAATACAAACAATAATAAATGCTGGCAAGGATGTAGAGAAATGGAAACTCTTATACACTGAGGATCCTCAAAAGACTAGGAATAGAGCCACCATATGACCCAGCCATGCCACTCCTTGGTATCTTTCCAAAGGAACTTAAGTTAGAATACTATAGTGATACATGCATATCCATGTTTATAATAGCACAATTCACAATAGCCAAATTATGGAACCAATCTAAGTGTCCATCAAGTGATGAATGAACAATGAAACTGTGGTATATACACACAATGGAATTTTACTCATCCACAAAGAACAAAATTATGTCATGCCTGTATGTACATGTATGTACAAAATTATGTACAAAATTATGTATGTACAAAATTATGTATATATGGATGTCAAAATTATGTACATGCCTGTAATCCCAACACTTGGGAAGCTGAGACAGGAGGATTGTGGGTTCAAGACTCTTTTTCAAAATAAAAAATAAAGTAGGCTTGGGAGTATAGCTCAGAAGTAGAACACCGCTGGGTTCAATTCCCAGTACCTCCCCCCCACACACATTATGTCATTTGTAAAAAAAAAAAATACATGGAACTAGAGAATATTATGCTGAGATTAGCCAGTCTCAGAAAGTCAGGGATCATATATTTTCTCTCCTATTTGGAAGCTAGAGCAAAATTAGGAAGCAAAAGGGACTTTAGACAAATGAGAAAAAACAGTAAAATAGTGGGAAGGTATTGGGGGAGGAAAGTTGGGAGGGGTAAAATGAGGATTGAGGAAGGGAACAGTTCAAATAAGGTTATGTCTATAAGAGGTTTCACTACCAATCTCATTAACATGTATGGGGAGGGAGGAAGAAGAAGGGGGAGCAGGTATATGGAGGGAAATGCACCAAGTGATATGTGCATGTATGTTTGTATCATTTTGAATCTCATTTTGATGTATAATTACATTTTACCAATAAAAGCATTTTAAAAAGAGTCTACAGTATCATTTGAGTAACCTCCTCTCCAAGTAAGAGCATTATTCCAAAAGCAAATAAAAACAGTTTGAGAGAGAGACCATAACAAAAAAGGGGAGGCTCTTTTTCTGCTGTTTGAAAAAGGGGCCCACATAGCCTTGCAAATTATATACCCTTCTGTTTATCAGTTTGATCTTGTGTAAATTATACAACTTTTATAAACCTCAGTCTCCCCATTTGGAAAATGGGAATGGTAATGACACCTAAAACATAGAGTTATAATGGGGATCATTTTTAAAAAATGCATTTAAAGGGCTTAACATAAAACCTGGTGCACTTTCAGGAGACTAACATTATTTATTAGGTTCAAAAGTTATAAAATGAACAAACATATTTGCATATTTTACACACCTATGATGAGAACACAGAAAAACTTGTAACAGTATATCACAGAAAATCCAGGGTCTATATAAAGAATACTTCAGTTATAATTTCTTAAAGTCAATACACCAAATATAATGCCTATATTTCCAGGATAAGACCTCAGCACTTAAAGGAAAACCAAATAAGTCTCTCATTTTAAAAAAGAAAAAATAATAATAATAACTATTATTATTGTTACCATTGTTACCATCACTGGGGCTTGAACCCAGAAGTGTTTTACCACTGAGCTACACCTCCAGCCTTTATTTTTTTATTTTGAAACAGTCTTGCTAAGTAACCATGCACTGGCCTCAAACCTGTGATCCTTCTGTCTTAGCCTCCCATGTACTGGGATTACAGGTATGCATCACCATGCACAGCAGGAACAAATTATAAGATGTAAAAAATATTAGAAAAAAAGAAAAACCTCATAAAGGATGGTTGCTGGTATCTCACGGTACTGTGGTACTGTGGGTCAGACCAGTAGAGAGAACATCTGGCACAAAGGCTGTGGATTACAGTGTCCAGGCTCAAAGGACCATCAGTGTGGCAGTCAGTTATAGTGAGCACTCCATTCTCCAAGGACGGAGAACACCCAAAGAAAGTGGACCAGCCTGTACTATACCAAATTGCATAGAGGAAATGGAAAGTGGAGGAGAGAGTTAAGAATTGAAGAAAAAAGGCATAAAAGGATTTGGCAATTTCATATGCAGCAAAGCAACATGTCCACTTTATAGTTAAAGGGGTGTTAATTTAATGTATTAAGTCTAAGTATGCCCTCTACTAAATTCCAGAAGTCATTTTATACTCTATTCCATGCCACGAGTGATATCGAGAACAAAATTTCCTTTGCCTCTCCAGAGAACCCATTACATTCCTCAGAGGCATAAGCCAGACCCTCAGAATGTCACAAGGCCTTCTCCAGCAGCAGAGTTGAGAATCCCCTGGTGTGTGGATTCTGTGTTCTCATTGCTCCTGGGCCACACCTCAAGGATACTCCACAGGCAAACCCAATGGGGTCTGAGGATTAACATTGTGATTCCTTTTTATATTTGTTGCTACTGTTGCCAGACTCCAAGAGTCAGAAGATGGAATCGCCTGTTGCATAATACTCATCTTACATATTAAACTCATAAAATGAATTTTATTTACTTTATTATTTATTCTTTAATTTTATTTACAATTTGATAAAAGCAAGAAAAATGGAAGGATTATGCCACAAAATAATTTGAGATAAAGAAGGATAAACCAAATATTCTGAAATTGAAATCACTTTCCTCAAAGTGCAATTAATAAATATCCCACTAGAATCAATATCTCCCAGTCTAATCCTTTTAGGTATATTGTTTTTACTTCTGTTATATTTCTGTGTTTTGCTTACTAATTTGTAAACATATATCTCTCCTTGAGATTTTTAAGCTCTTGAAATGCAGGTATCATTTCTTTTTCACCCCAGTTTCATTGAAAAATAGCTTAATTATGTATATTTAAGGCATTTAAGATGGTGTTCTGATATATACACACACATACAGTGAAATAATTGCCATGATGAAGGTAATTAGCATACCCATAGCCTTATATAATTACCATCAGTGTGTGTGTATGTGTTAAGAACACTAAGATTCACTCTTTTTGCAAATTTTATTATGAACCATAGTCACTGTGCTGTACGTTTGATCTCCAAAACATATTCATTCTGTATAACTGAAACTTTGAACCCTTCCACCAACACCCCACTTCCCCTGCCCTCCAACCCCTGTCTACCACCTTTCTACTCTCTAATTTTATTAATTAATTTTTTGAGATGTCACATGTAAGTATGATGATGCAGTATTTGTCTTTTTTTTTTTTTTTTGCGGTACCGGAGATTGAACTCAAGGGCGTTCTACCTCCGTGCTACGCCCCCGGCCCTATTATTTTGAAACCGGGTCTCACAAAGTTGCGGAGGGCCTCACGAAGGAGAGAGAGAGAGAGAGAGAGAGAGAGAGCTGAGACTGGCCGCGAACCCCGATCCTCCAGTCTCCGCCTCCCAAAGTGGAGATTACAAGATTACTGGGATTACAAGAGTGTGCCACCATGCCCGGCTATATATATTTGTCTTTCTGTGTCTTGCTATTTCACTTAGCATAAAGTCCTCCAGCTTCTTCCATTATTGTTACAAATGGCAGAATTTCCTTCTTTTTTAAGGCTGAAAAGTATTAAATACATATACATAACACATTTTCTTTACCAATTCATCCATTCACAAACACTCAGATTGTTTACATATCTTACTTATTGTTAGTGATGCTGCAATAAATATGGGGCTTCAGATATTTTTCAATATTATGATTTAATTTTTTTTAGATATTCCCAGTAGTGAGATTACTGAGTCATATGGTAGTTCATTTTTATTTTTTGAGGACTTTATATAATGCTTTCCATAATGGTATACTAATTTACATTCTTACCAACAATGCAAGGGTTTCCTTTTCTCCATATTCTTACCAGCATTTGTCAGGTGTGTGTGTGTGTGTGTGTGTGTGTGTGTGTGTGTGTGTTACCAGGAATTGAACCCAAGCTTACCCCCAGCCCTTTTTATTTTTACTTTTATTTTTATTTCTTGAAACAGGGTCTTGCTGAGTTGCTGAGCATCTTGCTAAATTGCTGAGGCTGGTCACAGTATCTCTACTCTTTTGATGATAGCCATTCTAAAAGGAATGAGGTGATATCTCACGGCTGTAATTTGCATTCTCTAATTAGTATTTTGTATGACTTTTTTAAGAGAAATATCTATTTAAATCATTTGCTCATACAATCAGATTTAGCAATTGCTAAAATTTTGGCTACATTTCAGATTCTCTCCATCTTCTGTCTCTCTGTCCCTATCTCTGTCTTTCCTTTTTCAAACACCACTAAATACTTTAGAGTGTATCATAAAGAATAAGAATATTCTTATTTCTTAATTTCATAATGAAGCACATGATAACTCAGTTAAAAATTTTATCATTAACAATATCATCTGACATACCTTCCATCTTTAACAAACCTCATTTTTAATATTAAGAATAATACTCTAAACTTCCTATAACTTCCAGTACTAACCAACCTCTTTGCAACATAATGCTATTTACAATAGCAAAAAGTGGTGCTTATCTAATAATATAAGAAAGAGGTAAAAATAACAAATGGCTGAGTGATAGAATACTATGCCTCAAAAAATAAAAAAGGCTAGAGGGGCTTATGAAGGAATTCAATGATATGAGACAATGCTCTGATATAATGTTAGGTCAAAAAGTATGACAAAGAATTATATTTGTACTCACTTATTTGCTTTTTTTTTTTTTTTTTTACAATCCTGGGTTTAACGCTAGTAGATGGAGGACACTTGGTCCTAGGGTTACAAAGAGGAGGAAGACATGATTTATCTCACTTAGGAATCTCATTGGGAGGGATGGACAATGCTTTAAATAGGTGTCTATAGTAAGATGGTGCAAATAAGTGAGAGAAATAAGAATACCCTGGGACAGAAACCTGGCCTTATGAAGATGAAAGGGACACGAAGGCTCTCAGAGGAGGTATGATGTCCATTATTTGAAAATATGGAAATGCCACACAAAAATGGGCTAAATGCCCAATATTTTCAAAGATATCTTTAGATGGTGGGATTATGGGTTCCTTTTATTCTTTACATTTTGCCCATTTTCCAAGTTTTTAACAATAAATGTACATATTTCTTTATAAGCATAAAATTATTTGTTGAAGAATTATAACAAATTAATTATTATTTAGGATTTACCCAATGCCTGTGGTAAGTTGGTTGCTATATAGAACACTGAAATAAAACTCTTCTTAAACTTAAGAATGTTAAAAACACTTAACACCAAAAAACCCCCAAATAAGCCAATTAAAAAACTGGGCTACTGAAATGAATAGATACTTCTCAAAAGAAGAAGTACAAATGGCCAACGAGTATGTGAAAAAAATGTTCAATATCATTAGCAACTAAGGAAGCGCAAATCAAAACTACACTGAGATGCATCTAACTGCAGTTAGAATGGCAATCATCAAGAATACAAACAATAATAAATGCTGGTGAGGATGTGGGGAACTCAAAACTCTTATACACTGTTGGTGGGATGTAAATTAGTTCAACCATTTTGGGGATCATTATAGAGGTTACTCAAAAGACTAGGAATAGAACCACCATATGACCCAATCATACCACTTTTCAGTACATTTCCAAAGGAATTAAAGTTAGAATACTATAGTGATACATGCATACACATGTTTATAGCAATTCTCAACAGCCAAATTATGGAACAACCTAGACGTCTGACAACAGATGAATGGATAATGAAACTGTTATATATACACACAATGGAATTTTACTCAGCCATAAATTATGTCATTTGCAACAAAATGGATGAAACTAGAGAATATTATGCTAAGTGAGTTCAACCAGTCTCAGAGAGTCAAGGGTCATATGTTTTTTTTTTTTTCATATGTAGAAGCTAGATAAGTCAAATGGAGTGAGAAAACAGTAAAATAGTAGAAGAGAATTGGAGGAGGAAGGCGGGAGGGGGAAAAGGAGGATTGAATTGAGGAAGGAAACAGTTCAAATAAGGTTGTGTCCATATAAGGTCTCACTACCAATCTCACTATGTATGGGGGACAAAAGGGGAGTAGGGCAGGTATAAAGGAGGAAATACACAAAGTGATATGTGCACGTATGTTTATATCACTTTGAATCTCACTATGATGTATAATTGCATGTGCCTATAAAAGTATAAAAAGGTACTTTAAAAATAAAAGTAATAGCTATTAAATATTATCTTCTACCATTTTCAATAATACCTTCTACCATTGCTCAATAATATTTTAGTAGGGATGTTTTGTGGAGCACACCCATCTAATTATATGTCCATTTTTATTCAGCATGGTTGACAGACTGTAATATAGAAAAGCACTAACCCACAAAATAATGGGGCTTATTTGTATGCTTCATTACCACGCCACTCTTCTCTTACCTACAGTGATTGTGCATGTCCCAGCAGCCAACTAAGTATTCTAACAAGACCTAAAGTCATTCATCAATTATAGTCAACAAACACTGCAGAGGTAAATGCTGTGCATTTTATTTATTTATTTATTTATTTATTAATTATTTATTTGTGGTATCGGGGATTGAACCCAGGGGCGTTCTACCTCCACGCTACACCCCCGACCCTATTTTTTATACTTTATTTTGAAACCAGGTCTCACGAAGTTGCGGAGGGCCTCACTAAGTAGAGAGAGAGAGAGACAGAAAGAGAGAGACAGGGAGAGAGAGAGAGAGAGAGAGTGAGAGAGCTGAGGCTGGCCACGAACCCGGATCCTCCGGTCTCCGCCTCCCAAAGTACTGGGATTACAAGTGTGCGCCACCATGCCCGGCAATGCTGTGCATTTTAGAAAGAAACATCCATGGAGTTGTGTAATAGTAGACTATATAGCTGTACATTTTACTTGCCTTCACTATCAGTTCTCTTTTTATTTAATCTTTCCCTCTTCTATTTTACTTTAACCCTTGTCATTTGCATAATGTTAATTTGCAAAGCTATTAAAACACCGACTTACAAAGAAGTCATGTTTAAAATACTTACAGTTTTTATGTGGAATACTGATGTGCAAGTTCAAGGTAATGGAACAGCATGGGCTGTTGGTGAAGTTATCAATGCCAATGACATATTGGGACCTTAAGCAAAAGCGAGGGTCAGCATGAAGGTGAGAGATCTACATTGCTGTCAACGTAGAAGTAATTGAATCAGGCGATGAAGGAATGAGGGAAGAGCAGGAGGAAAATTCGAAACTTTAATTGATCTTTCCAGTTGCTTCTTTACCACCTGCAATGAATCTGACTCCTCCGCCGCATCATTGTAATGTGTATATTTGATAAAGTAAAATGGCTTCTTTAAAGATAATTTAATTCCATTTAATTAAAGAAACCTATTTTAATAGCTAGCACTTTGATACATGTGGTGCTCACGGCTCCCAACATATTGAACACCACTGCTCATTAGGAAACTCTTTAAAAAGTAATTTAGTGAAGACAGTATCTTCTGCTTAGCAAATGGAAACCTATAAGTCAGGCTCTACATAATTGTAATATTATTCACAAACTCAAAGACAAATATTGCAGATATCCAAAAAGTTAAGCTTATGTGTATATCACTAGACACATAGGCCAGAGTATATCTCTTAAATGGGAAATAGGTAACATTTAACATTTTAGTTTTTCTTGGCTTTTCTTAGGAATGTATGTACTGGCAAGACCCTAACAGTATCTAGAGGCTAATAAGTCAAGCTTCATTGTTTCTGCCCCCAAAACTGCCTTTAGACTTAAACATTTATTTTATTGATGAAAACAAAAGTCTAAGCTCCAGAAGTCTAAATTCAATATAATGACATATTCTTTTTGCTGAGACTCTGTTTCACCCAGACAGGTTAAAGTGCAAGGGGAATGATTTGATCTCATCACTTTGCTGCTCCTGGCAGCTGGTGCTCATCACAGACGGTGAGGGTTTTTATCACAGAGCTGTGCAACAGGACAGGGTGGAGGGAGCACCCAGACTCCAGGTGGTCATTCCCAGGTAATTAATGCCTTGGGGAAAGTTCATCTCTGTAATTGTATAATAGCCCAGTAAGCCTGCCAAGGAAGTGGTAC
Source organism: Glis glis (assembly GCA_004027185.1). Taxonomy (NCBI): domain Eukaryota; kingdom Metazoa; phylum Chordata; class Mammalia; order Rodentia; family Gliridae; genus Glis; species Glis glis. Next base: position 9,733 of record PVJS01030457.1, on the reverse strand, counting down.
TTTCCAAAAACAAGGATTTTTTTTAACTCAGTCATATAACATAGTACACAAGAGATTTGCTTTCTAACAGAGGAACCAATTAGAAGGCAAGTATTCAGTGTAGTTTTTCCTACTTGTCATGCTGAGAAAACCTAGGTAGGGTGTAGTTGTTTGTTTGTTTATTTATTTTTGGTTGGTGCTGGAGATTAGACCCAAGGTTTCATGTATGCTTGGCAAGAACTCTACTACTGAGCTACATCTCTATCCTGAGAATGTCCAATTTTATTCATCACTTACCACTGTCCAGATTTCTTTGGGAATGGCTTATACACTATTTTTTCCAGAACTGGGGATTGAACCCAGGGGCATTCTACCTCCAAGCTACACCCCCAGCCCTATTTTTAATTCTTTGTTTTTTTTTTTTTGCGGTACAGGGGATTGAACCCAGGGGCACTCTACCTCCAAGCTACACCCCCGGCCCTGTTTTTTATCTTTTATTTTGAAACCGGGTCTCACGAAGTTGCCGAGGGCCTCACTAAATAGCTGAGGCTGGCTGCGAACCCGGATCCTTCGGTCTCCGCCTCCCAAATACTGGGATTACAAGCGTGCGCCACCATGCCTGGCTTGTGGTTTATACACTTTAAGTGCCTAATTTGTGCCATATACAAAATCTAGCAGAGCTAATCACTGATATGCTATGAGGAAGGAGTATTTGCTTAGGACTTAAGAAACAGACTGTAATAGCTTCTCTAGTTGCAAAGAGCTAAATGTCTCAGAGTTGTTATTTTGGAGAAAGCTGTAGTATCTGAATCCTAACCTGGAACTGTATATAAGTTACTGAGTAGTTTTATGATATGTAGGGATGGCATCTTAGTGTGTTAGGCACTTGTGAAGGGTTATAATCTAGATCTATGGTAATGAAACATTATCTGACAATGACTAGCATTAATTGAGTGCTTTTAATGTATCAGAGTCCTAGCAAATATTATCTTATAAAATAGATATTATTATCCTTAGTTTTACAAAGACAGAAATGGATATGTAAAGTTGTTAAATAATTTTCACAAATTCACAAAGCCAGAGGAGGACTGGGACTAGAACTCAGATCTTACCAAAATTTGCTTCTTCTTTTACACTAGTGGTCCTCAAAATTCAGTGTGCATGATAATCACATGTAGGCCTTAAAAAGGCACAAATTTGCTGGGCTTGATGGCACACACCTGTAAACCCAGTATTTGGGAGACTGAGACAGAAGGATCGCAGGTTTGAGGCCAGTCTCTGAACTTAGCAAGGCCCTCATAAACTTAGTGAGACTCTGTTTCAAAATAAAAAATAAAAAATACAGGCTTGGGGTGTAGCTCAGAGGTAAAACACCTCTGGGTTCAATTCCCAGTACCACACACACCAAAAGAAAAAAAGATATAAATATATGGACTGACTTACTCAAATCTACTCAGTCACAAAAGACTGAGTAGATTTGCAGTGGGATGCAGTTTTTTGTATGACTAACATCTCATACCTGAAAGACACAGATGTTGCTGATTTGGGATTGGATCTAGCACCATGCTGCCTGTCCTAAACAGCAAGTTGCATTCAGAGAAACAGGCCAATGGATGTAAAAGTTTTAAAAACATTAAATGTTAAAAATTTCGTTATAATCAATATTAGTTAATAATTTAAAAGTGGAACTCTGTTATTTTCATCATTGTTAAGAATGAAAAGCTTTTGCTTGGGGAATAATAGTCCAAGCATATAAGCAGCAATAAACACCTGCCATGTATCAAGTATCAAATCAGAAGCTGATGTCAGTAAGTAAAATGATCAATTGCAAATGATATTTGTCTTGGGAGTGATGACAGCAAAATGGCAAAACAGGAATGTTTAGTCTCCCCCCACACACACACATACACACAGGAACACTCATTTTGACAACCTCCAAAAGAACAGAATACCTCTGTGGGAGCCTAGGAGTCTAGCAAAGAGGTACCAGCATCCCTATTAATCACAAATTTATTCATCACCACATATTTCACCCCAGCAAATATTTTACTTGATAGTAAAATAAATCAATAACCTGATTTTAAAAATGGGCAAAGGATCTTAACATATATTTCTTCAAAGAATACACAAAAAGTGGCCAATGGGTATATGAATAAATGCTGAGCATCACTAATAATCAGGAAAATACAAGGTAAAACAACAGTGAGATATAATTTTATATTTATTAGAATGGTTATTGTAAAAATGATAAAAGATAAGTGTCAAGAATGTGGAGAAAAGGAAACCTTTATAAACTGATGATGGGAATGTAAAATAGTACAGCCATTATGAAAAAGAGAATGGAGGTTTCTTTAAAAATTAAAAAATTATCATATTTTTAATATGATGTGATACAGTAATCCTACAACTGAGTATATATCCAAAGGAAATGAATACCTGTACTCCCATGTTCATTTCAGCATTATTTACAATAAACATGATATGGAATCAACCAAGTTGCCCATAAATGGAAGAATAGTTTCAATATAGTACTTGAAATTGTAGCCAAATCAATAAAGCAAGAGAAGGAAAATAAAGGGATACAAATAGGGAAAGAAGAAGTAAAATTATCTCTATTTGCCAATGACATGATCTTATACATAGAAGACCCAATAAACTCAACCAGGAGACTTCTAGAGCTGATAAACAAATTCAGCAAAGTAACTGGGAACAAAAATCAACTTAAAAAATCAATAGCTTTTCTATACATCAACCATGAATTCACTGAAAAAGAAACATGGAAAGCAATTCCATTCACAGTAGTTTCAAAAAGAATAAAACACTCAGGTAAAAATCTAAACAAGGAAATAAAAGACCTCTAATAGAATGAAAATTACAGTACACTGAAGAAAGAAATTGAAGACAGAAGATGGAAAGACCTCCCATGTTTCTGGATAGGCAGAATAAATATTACCAAAATGGCCATACTACCAAAAGTGATATACTGATTCAACATACCTTTGAAAATACCAATGTCATACTTCACAGAACTAGAAAAAAAAAAAACAGTCCTAAAATTCAAATGGAAAAGCAAAAAACCCAGAATAGCCAAAGGAATTCTTAGCAATAAAAGCTATATTGGAGGCATCACAATACCTGACTTCAAATTACACTACAAAGCTATGGTAATAAAAACAGCATGATATTGATATAAAAACGGATACATAGATTAATGGAATAGAACAGAAGATACAGAAAGAAACCATCACACCTATAGTGAAAGATACCAAAAATATATGCTGGAGAAAAAACAGTCTTTTCAACAAATGGTGCTAGGAAAATTGGTTATCCACATGTAGAAGAATGGAATTAGACTCCAACCTCACACCCTGCACAAGAGTTAACTTAAGATGGATAGATATAAGCCCTTGAAACTAGACCAGAGACCTTTCAATTATTAGGAGAGGGCATATGAAAACTCTCCAACATATAGGCACTGGTAGAGACTTCCTCAGTAAGACCCCCAAAGCTCGGTAAATAAAAACAAAAATCAGTAATTGGGATGGCTTCAGATTAAAAAACTTCTGTGCAGCAAAGGAAACTATCAAGACTCTAAAGAGAAAACCTACAGAATGGGAGATGATCTTCTTCAGTTACTCCTCTGATAGAGGATTAATATCTAAAATATACAGAGAACTTAGAAAATTTAACAATAAAAAACAAATAACCTAATAAAATGGGCAATGTATTTGAATAGACATTTCTCAAAAGAATGAATTCAAGTGGCCAATAAATATATGAAAAAATGTTCAACATCATTAGCAATCAGGGAAATGCAAATCAAAACAACACTGAGATTTCATCTAACTCCAGTTAGAATATAAATAATCAAGAATACAAACAATACGCTGGGCATGGTGGCGCATGCTTGTAATCCCAGTACTTTGGGAGGCAGAGACCGGAGGATCCGGGTTCACGGCCAGCCTCAGCTCTCTCTCTGTCTCTGTCTCTGTCTCTGTCTCTTTCTCTCTGTCTCTTTCTCTCTCTCTCTCTCTCTCTCTCTCTCTCTCTTTCTCTCTCTCTCTCCCCAGTGAGGCACTCCACAACTTCGTGAGACCCGGTTTCAAAATAAAGTATAAAAAAATAGGGCTGGGGGTGTAGCGCGGAGGTAGAATGCTCCTGGGTTCAATCCCCAGTACCGCAAAAAAAAAAAAAAGAATACAAACAATAATAAATGCTGGTGAGAATGTGGGGAAATAGGCACCCTTTATGCACTGTTGGTGTTATTGAAAATTTAGTACTGTGTGGAAGTTCCACAAAAGACTGGGAATGAAACCACCATATGACCCAGCTATACAATTTTTAGGGATCTTTCCAAAGGAATTGAAGTCAGAATATTATAGGGATGCATGCATATCTATGTTTATAGCCACACGATTCACAATAGCCAAACTATGGAACCAGCCTAGGCATCTGTCAAGAGATGAATGGATTATGAAATTATGGTATATATAATGGAATTTTACTTAGCCATAAAGAAGAATTAAATTATATAATTTACAGGAAAGTGGATGGAATTAGAAATTAGAATTAGCCAGTCCCAGAAAGTGCAGGGCCATATGCTTTTACTCATATATGAAAGTTAGAGAGAAATTGGGAAACCAAGAGGACTTCAGATAAATAAGAGGAGATACTAGTAGGATAGTGGAAGGGAGAGAAATGGGGAGGTGAAAGAGGAAATTTGATGATAGAAACAGTTCAAATAATTCTATGCTCGTATATGAAGTTATCAATACCAATTTTAATATTATGTATGGGGAACAGAAGGGATCAGGGTGGGACTTAAAGGGAATTATACAACAAGGGCTGTGTGCATGAATGTTTCTATCACTCTGAACTTCATTGTGATGTATAATTCAATGTACCAATAAAATAAAAATAAATGGTATGCTCCATAAAAAAGAAAATGTGGTATAAATATACAATAGAATACTATTTAGATGAAACAAAAAGAAAATCCTGTTTTTACAATAACATGGATGAAACCAGAAGACATTATGTTAAGTTAAATAAACAAGATGCAGAAAGACAGATACCAAATGATCTCACTTATATGTGGAATCTAAAATGTTATCTCAGAAAAGCAGAAAGTAAAATGGTGGTTACCAGAGACTGTAGATGGGAGTGTTGGGGATTTGGGGATGTGTTTGTCAAAGTACACAAAATTTCACTTAGGAGGAATAAATCCAAGAAAACTATATTGTTATAACAGTATATTATAAACTTGAAAATTCCTGAAACAGTAGGTTCCAAGTGATCTTACCACAAAATTAAGTATGTGAAGCAATGTGCATCTTAAGTACCTTGATCTACCCATTACACAGCGTATATGTATATGAAACAGCATATTGTACACCCTAAGTATACTGAACTTTACATGTCAGTTAAAAGATAAATTTTTAAAGTAAAGGTATATTTCAAACATTTTTAAAATTTCTAACATGGTAACAAAAAGGTACAGATCCTAAATTTCCATATGTCTAAGTTTTAATCCATATTTTATAGTTCAATATGCGGAGTGTTGGGCGGTTATGTCTGTCACCTATTTTATCAATTTTTAGGTGTGTAATCATGAATAAAATAACATCACTCTTTTCCCACTTTTTAAATCAATAGAGTTAATAGTAATAAATATTTCAGAATTGTGTTAATGATTATATAGTATAACACATTTTAAATAATTATCACAGTTGCTGTTCTATAAATGCTTTATAATGGTAAATGAATGAATATTGAATATCATTATGCATAAATGCTTATCTGTAGTTTGCATTATTTAGGCTATTATAATTATTTCTTTAGGTTAGATTCTCAAAGGTACAATTACTGAGTCAAAGAACATAGGCATTTTTGAGGTTTCTGACTTACATTCCAGCAGATCTTTTAGCAGTACTGGAGATTTTTTTTTAATTAAGGATAGTAAATAATTAGATTGCATTAATTGATCATCTTAATGTGCCTTAATTACTATTCAGGTCAAATAAATAGTTCGAAGGCTTACTGTCATCCCCAGATCTAAGAAACAATGCCAATATTCACTGTTTGCTAAAAATTAAAAGACAGGATGATTGTCATCAATTCTTAAATATCCTATATTTGACAGTCTGAGTTTGTGCTATTCTACTATGGAATATATATTATTTATTATAATCATTATGGAAAGGAACTTAGTTTTCTAAAAGCACTGAAAAAATGTTTAGGAAAGAAGGTCTCTTGAAAAGAATGAATACAGTGAGCCCTGGTGGAGTTGCTACTTCTTAACATTCCCACTGATTCTAAGTGAACTGTAAATCTCAAGAAATGCTAAGTCTCTGACTGTTTGCCAATTATGATATCTCACATAAACCTACCTTCTGTTAACCACAAATTCTTATTCCTCACCACATACTGCACACACTTGCCATGCGCAGGGCAAGCTTAATCACTCAGAACATAGTCCTCCAGACTGGGATACAATGAGAAATGAACACTGTATTGAAGAAAAAAGAAAAAGAAGAAGGCTTCAGAAAAATATGTAATCAAAATATTTCAGATAGACTATTACATTTTTATAACGTGTCAAGCTATTTTATGTATCATTCACAGCAATAGACTACAAAGAATTCGTATTTTAAAGATAAGTAAATAATGAGTCAGGCATTGTGGTACATGCCTGTAATTCCAGTTCTTGGGGGGTTGAGACAGGAGGATTGCAGGTTTGAGACCAGTTCAGCAACTTAGCAAGACCCTCAGTAACTTAGTGAGAACCTGTTTCAATAAAAAATAAAAATAAAACAGAACTGGGGAGTGCAGCTCAGAGGTAAAATGACCCTGGGTTCAACCCCCAGTACAATAAACAAACAAACAAACAAACAAACAAACTCTGAAAAACCCCCCAAAGTTTTGGGTTGTTTCTAAGATGCCCATTTCAGTTCAGGTATAAGTAGCTTGGAAAAGAATTTTTTTAATCCATCATTTTGTGTATACAGCAGGAATGCTGGAGTAGAATAACTCAATAAGTAAAAATCCTTAACTTTAATTAGTCTTCATCAATTTCAGGGATAACTGAGAAATGCTTCTGCTGATCTACTGCTATAGTTGGATCTGGAGTGTCCCCCAAAGGTTCCAGTGTTGAAGGCTTGCTCCCCAGTGCAGCAGTGTGCAGAGGTGGGGCTTTGGGGAAATGATTGATGATGACTCTGACCTCACTGATGGATTAATCCATTAAGGGGTTCATAGCTGAATAGATTATTGGGGTGTAGAAACTGTAGGAGGTGGAGCCTAGTTGAAGGAAGTGGGTCCTTGAGGGTGTGCCCTTGGGGACTCTATTTCCACTGGCCCCTTCTTCCCTCTGTTTCCTGGCTGCAGTGAGGTGAGCCCTGTTTCCTCTATCCCGCCCTTCCACTATGATGTTCTGCCTCACCTCAGGTCCAGAGCAATGGAGCCAGCTGACCATGGACAGAAACCTCTGAATCTATCAGTCAAAATAAATCTTCTCTCCTTTAAATTATTTTTCTCAGGTATTTTGTCACAGCAACAAAAAGATGACTAATATATTCCAAGATCTGTGCCCTTGCTTCTTCTTCCATTAATCTCTTGAATGTATCAAATCTTCCAAGTTTCTACCATTTTCCCCGAGACCTTTGCTGGTTCAAGTGTACTGAATCATGATATGCTACATGTAAACCCTCATTGGGAACATGCCTCTATTCTTAGTCTGTTAAAGAACTTCTCATTAATTAATAATGTTCTTGTCTTGGACACAATGGTTATGACAAAAAAAGAATCACAGCTTCTCTAAATTGAGACTACAAACATCCTAATGTTGCCCCAGTATCCTACAATTCAATCCAATGAACACTATTATCTCTACATGTCACATAGGTTCCTTTGGGGTCATCAAGTCTGTTTTCTTGTTTTTCTTTCATCAGCATCTTGAATGCATCAGATCTTCCAAGTTTCTGCTATTTATCCTTAGATATTTTGCTTTATGTATTTCATGTATGTATGAATGTGTACATGTTTGTTACCTATGCTCTTCCTTTTGGAAAATAGCTCTTCTCTTCTAAGATTGTATCTAAGTCCTTTAAAATGACAGTTTCCAGGCAGGCATGGTGGCACATGCCTATAATCCCAGTACTTGGGAAGCTGAGATAGGATAGTGCTGGTTGGAGGCCAGCCTCAGCAATTTAGCAAGATCCTGTTTCAAAATAATGGTAGAACACCCCTGGGTTAAATTCTCAGTATCAAAAAAAAAAAAAATGAAAGACAGTTTCACACAAAGGAAAGACTCAGAAGTCTTTGTAAAGACCCTCCCAAGCCTAATTGTCTGACTTTTAGAGACACTACACACAGTGGAAAAAATAATGAAAATGCATCCATATGTTAGATATGATTTTTGCTATAAAATTGTTCAAACAGTTTTTATAATTTTGCTTTTAAAATTATTTGGCCATGAGTAACTTTCTCAAGTTTGGCTATAATTTTTCTGGCAACCAATGAGGATTGTATTGGACAGGGTACTCTAGATTAACAGAATACACAGAATGAGTATATTTGAAAAAAGGGATTTATCAGATGGGCTTACAGTTTGAAGCAATGTAGTCCCAGGTTCTGACTGCACGTGGAGAGTCAGAGGAACCAGTAGCTGGCCGAACGGTCTAAGAGCTAGAGTCTTAGGATCGGAGCAACCACTAATTCAGTCCCAGTCCAAGATGTGAAGATCAGGAAGCTCTTCGGAGAAACGATGGTGAAGTTTCAGTTCCAAGAGCTGGAGGCCGAGAAGATGAAGAAGCTCTTCAGAGAAAGGCGAAGCCGGCGGCTGAACAATCTCAGGCGAGAGCAGATGCGTTTTCCTCGGAAAGAGTCACACGCACTCTATGCGGCTTCTCCCTCTTTATCTAAGTCCGCACCTATCAGAATCCTGCTGCCTGCATTTAGGGCAGGGCTTTCTCTTTAATCGGCTGTTACACACCCAAAATCACATAATCTTGGGTGTGTCATGATCAGGTCAAGTTGACAACCTAGATTAACTATCACAAGTCCACCCCTTGTCAACTTGACTCCTAACCCTGTCTTTTTAAATCCTATCAATCTTCACATAAATACAATAACAATATCAAAAAATCTCACCTAACAGGTTAAAGCTATCGCACGTAAAACCGGAAACGCACCAATCACTTCCCCTGAATAGGAGGCAGGGCTTTCTGAGTGATACTTATTCCCAATACTTAAGTATTGATATAAGTCCATCAGTATCATATTACATAATAGAGAAATAAGGGAGGAGATAAGATAGAGATATCTGCTTAACACATATAAATATATATAACACATATAAATATACATATATATACAAACATATTCTTAACGGAATAACAGGAATATTTATAGCAATTACAATCCTCGTTTCTGTAACTGGTCTCGTGGCCGTAGTTGGTACTTATAACTACCTTCTTCTACTACCCATTCTGTATTTCCTCTACCTTCAGCCAGCACTTCGGCAGGTCTTGGTTCTTTACCCAGAGGGGTGACCCACACCTTCATTCCTGGAGGGTCTGAGACATTTGCCATTCTGTCCGGATTAGGTTGTTGCAGTTGTCCATTAATTTTAATAACAGGACATGGCAATACTAGGAGACGTCCTAAGGGATCTCCTGCTTTCCTTACTCCCATTGTGGAGTAATAGTCCAATTTCCCCTTGGTAATCTGGATCAATAACCTCAGCCAGCACCAT